>JARQOD010008517.1:0-35249 GCA_033576555.1 Oophaga sylvatica
GCTTCGCCTCGATCATCAGGAGTGAAGAGCAGAGAGTGGGAATTGTTATCTCGCTCCTACAAGGGGACCCTCAATCCTGGCCTTCTCCCTTCCTCCGGATCACCGGGCTCTACAGTCAGTAGATCGATTTTTTACTGCCCTGGGTTTGGTATATGATGACCCAGATCGGGTCTCTCTTGCTGAGACAAAATTACGTAAGATACAGCAGGGAGATCGTCCGGCGGAGGAATTTGCTTCTGAGTTCCGTAGATGGGCCACAGATACTCAGTGGAATGACCCAGCTCTTAGGACCAGTTTTGTCATGGGCTTTCTGACAAATTAAAGGACGTTTTGGCTCAGTATGATTCTCCTCCATCACTGGAGGCTGCTATGGCCCTAGCTATCCGTACTGATAGACGGCTCCGGGAGAGGTGCGGGGTAACTCCGCCCCCTGTTGTTACTCCACCTACTACTAAAGTCCCTTATGTTGAGGTTCCCCTTGTCTGTTCGGAGGAGCCTATGCAGTTGGGAGGGACATCATTTCGTAGGAGGGATTGGCTGTACGCCGCAGGACTAGAAGGTGTTTCTTCTGCGGGAAAGAGGGACATTTTGTTGGGGGATGTCCATCCCGTACCTTGTTGAGCAAAAAGTCGCCGGAAAACTGTTAATCCCAGGTTGTGTGGTGGACGACAACCTGGGAGTATGTATTTCGTCCGCTAGTTCTTCTCATTCCTTGTACCAGTGGAGGTGGTGGTTGGTACGAGAGTGGAGAGATTTTCTGTTCTTCTTGATAGTGGGTCCGGGGCTAATCTGGTTGACGCTCAGTTTGCTCAGGCTCAAGGTATGCATCTGAGTGTATTGGTCAAACCGATCCCTATATTCTCCATTGACGCCAGGCCTCTCGGCAAAGGTAGCTTTGTTCATGAGGTTCATAACATTGACCTTCGGGTAGGGGCAATACATAGGGAACTATTATCTTGTTATGTGTTGGAGGGTCTACCTACTCCTATTGTGTTGGGACTTCCTTGGTTGGTTAAACATAACCCTGTGATTAATTGGCAGTCCAGAGATATAAGCCAATGGGGGAGTTTTGCAAAAGTAACTGCATGAACACAGTCATCAGTGCGGTCGTGCCTAGTACTTTGCCTCCTTTTTTGGAGGACTTTGGGGATGTTTTCTCTGAGGAGGGGTGTCAGGAGTTGCCTCCTCATCGCGTATATGACTGCTCTATTAATTTACTTCCTGATGCTAAGTTACCTAAAGCTAGGTTATATAACCTTTCTGGTCCTGAGAGGCAGGCTATGAAAGATTATATTTCGGAAAGTCTGGCCAAAGGGCATATTAGACCTTCATCTTCCCCAGTGGCCGCGGGGTTCTTCTTTGTGAAGAAAAAAGATGGAGGCCTACGCCCTTGCTTGGATTTCCGCGAACTTAATCGGATTACTGTTCGAGATCCGTATCCACTCCCTCTGATTCCTGATCTCTTCAATCAAATTGTTGGCGCCAAATGGTTCTCTAAATTGGATCTCAGGGGGGCGTATAATCTGATTAGGATAAAAGAGGGGGATGAGTGGAAAACGGCGTTTAACACGCCGGAGGGACATTATGAGAACCTTGTCATGCCTTTTGGTCTGACTACTGCACCAGCAGTATTCCAACATTTTGTTAATGACATTTTTCGTCATCTGGTGGGGCTGTTTGTGGTCGTATATTTGGATGACATTTTAATTTACTCACCAGATCTTGTGTCTCACCAGGAGCATGTGAGACAGGTGTTGCAGATCTTGCGAGACAATAAACTATACGCCAAACTGGAAAAGTGTGTATTCGCCGTACAGGAACTTCAGTTTTTGGTTTCTTGGTGTCAGCCTCCGGTTTCCGTATGGACCCTGAAAAGGTGAGAGCAGTGCTTGAATGGGATCAGCCAGAGGATCTTAAGGCTCTGCAGCGTTTTCTGGGGTTTGCTAACTACTACCGGAAATTTATTTGTAATTTCTCATCTGTTGTCAAACCTCTCACTGACATGACAAGAAAAGGGACGGATTTTTCTAAATGGTCGGACAAAGCTTGCCAAGCTTTTTCCTCTTTGAAAAAATGTTTTGCTTCGGCACCCGTTCTCATCCAACCAGATGCATCACAGCCGTTCGTTGTGGAGGTGGACGCGTCTGACGTAGGGTGGGTGCAATATTGTCCCAGGGTCCGTCCCCTGGTAAATGGCATCCGTGCGCTTTCTTTTCTAAAAAATTGTCGTCCGCCGAAAGGAATTATGATATCGGCAATAGGGAACTTTTGGCCATTAAGTTGGCTTTTGAAGAATGGCGTCACTTTTTGGAGGGGGCAGTCCACCCGGTCACCGTCATTACTGATCACAAGAACCTGCTGTATTTGGAATCTGCTAAGCGTCTGAATTCCAGACAAGCTCGATGGTCGTTGTTTTTTACCAGGTTTAATTTTGTTGTCACTTATCGCCCTGGATCTAAGAATGTTAAGGCGGATGCCTTGTCTCGCAGTTTCCCAGGGCCGGGAAAATGGATGACCCGATTCCTATCCTTCAGGAGGGGGTGGTAGTGTCGGCTGTATGTTCTGAGCTTGAGGAGGAGGTGTTAGAGGCTCAGGGGGACGCCCCTGCAGGACCTCCAGGGAGACTGTTTGTCCCAAATCAGTTGAGACAAAAGGTTATTGAGGCACATCATAATTCTGCTTTAGCAGGACATCCAGGGAGTAAGGCTACTTTAGATCTCCTTTCTCGCCGGTTTTGGTGGCCTAACGTTAATAAAGATGTTTTAACTTTTGTCGCGTCCTGTGGGGTTTGTGCTCGCTCTAAGACCCCTCATACCCGTCCGTCTGGGACCCTCTTACCCTTGAAACTTCCGGAGCGTCCATGGACTCATTTGTCTATGGACTTCATCACGGACCTTCCTCAGTCGTCAGGGAAGACTGTCATACTGGTGGTTGTTGACAGGTTCAGTAAGATGGCACATTTCATTGCTCTTCCTGCCCTCCCTAATGCTAAAACTCTGGCGCAGGTGTTCATTGGGGAGATTGTGAGACTTCATGGGTTGCCTTCTGATGTGGTGTCAGATAGGGGGTCTCAGTTTGTGTCCAAGTTTTGGAGGGCATTTTGTTTACGTCGGGGGATGCAATTGTCATTTTCCTCGGCTTTTCATCCGCAGACCAATGGTCAGACAGAGCGTCTGAATCAAAGCCTAGAGACTTATCTTCGGTGTTTTGTCTCAGAGAACCAGGAGGACTGGTCTTCTTTCTTGCCTCTGGCAGAGTTCGCTCTTAACAACAGCGGAGCGAGTCCACTGGTAAGTCCCCGTTTTTTGGGGCATATGGTTTTCATCCCCAGTTTTGTACATTCAATGGGGGGGGCCCTTCTGGGTTCCTGAGGAGGAGCGTTTCTCGTCGTCACTTGCTTCAGTGTGGAGAGGTGTATTGAATAATCTGAGTGCTATGGGGAACCGTTATAAACGTATGGCTGATAGGAGGAGAGTTTCTGGTCCAGATCTTAATGTGAACGATCTGGTATGGTTGTCTACCAGGAATATAAAACTTAAAGTTCCCTCCTGGAAGCTGGGCCCCAGATTCATCGGGCCGTACAGGATCAGTTCCATAATTAATCCTGTGGCATTTCGTCTGGACCTCCCTCCTACGTTTAAAATCCACAATGTGTTCCACAAGTCATTACTTAAGAGGTACGTGGCACCAGTCATACCATCACCTCTACCTCCTCCTCCAGTGGTGGTCAATGGTAACTTGGAGTTTCAAGTGTCAAAGATCATTGACTCACGTCTGAATCGCCGGTCCCTTCAGTACTTGGTGCATTGGAAGGGGTATGGTCCAGAGGAGAGGACGTGGGTTCCTGCGTCTGACATTAACGCAGATCGTTTGGTGCGGACCTTCCACAGAACTCACCCGGGCAAACCTGGCCCTGAGGGTCCGGAGGCCCCTCGTAGAAGGGGGGGTACTGTCATGTGTGCATCGCCACGAAGATCGTCGCGGTTGCACAGTCTGACTTCTCACAGCTGAGTTGCTGTTTCTTTGTGTTTGGCAGTTAGGGAGTTAATTCTGTCTGTGCTCAGTTCTGGGACTGGGTGCAGTTTTCTCCCGGCTGCAATTAATTATTTGTTGATTGGTTTCCTTTAAATCTCTGGTTGTCTGTGTTGGAGTTGCCAGTGAAATTCTTCATGCAGACCACAGATAGGATTGTATCTGTATAGACTTAAGTTAAAGAGCTCCTTAGTTGTTTTTAAGCTCACCTTGCTTAGAGTTTAATATCCCAGATCATTTATGTTCCTTCTGTGTTTGAGTGTGTATGCAAGTCTGTGTTTTCTCCAGTCTGTCTTATATGTCTAATCTGTGTATTTAGCAGAGATCAGGCCATATCCCTCTGGTGTTAATCAGAATCCTTCTTAGGACTGATTACAGGGTTCAGGGACTGATAGGAGACAGGGTTAGGCTGGAGACTTGGACCTCTGAACCATTATCAGTACCTCCAAGGTGAGGGATTAGTTAGGTCCCCAGTTTAGGGTCAGGTTAGACCCCTGGTCCTCCTCTTTCCTGTGACAGTGTATCAAGTCCTCAAGATTAACCCTGAGTTCAACGGATATCGTGTCAGGTAAATCTATTCTATATTTACATGCTGATGTTGCTAATCTATATGTTGTATAGAGTGTGGTTCTTTTAAGAATAGTTTACTGACATCGTACACATATCATTAGACAGCGTGACATTATCACAGCCAGTTCAGCTTTGCTGTGCAGACATTATTAGGGCTACTGTCTCTTTAAGGCTACTTTGGACAAACGTTTCTTTGCTGCTGTTTTTAGCCACTGTGCTGCCCGCATTCTCCACCAATTGTAACCAGTTCAGGGGTATATAGCTCCGGGATCGCCATCTCGGGTAGACGGAGTGGCATAAAGAGTCCAGACAGCAGTACTGGTGCAAACTGGCCGCAACCAGTTTTATTAAAGTCCACAGCAACAAAACATAAACCAAATCATAAACAAAAGTCCTAAGCCTGGCAGGCTGCTAACTAAACACAGTTAGTTCCCTCACTACTGTGAACTAGGCTCTAGCAGCCTGGCCACAACAACACATATATTGTAATGTATGTAGTACAGTTCATATAGCGTCTTGTGCTTGGGTGCGATGAAAATACATGAGACACAGGTTTGATATAGAAAGTCTTGTATTACTTCATACAAGTTGGCAAAAATAGTCACACAGTTTGCAGACACAGAAGCAGGAGACACAGCAGGCCAGAGTAATCTAAGCTCAGCAATCACTCTCCACAACAGGTTCAGGATCTTCTTCTCTGTTACCGTAAGTCCATGCAAACGTGGGTCTTTCAAAGAGCAGGGTTCAGAGTCCACAAGTGCTTCAGAGTTCCTCAGTAGGAATAGCTGGAGTACAAGGTCCAAGGCTTTAAGAGTCAGGTCACAGGTTCACTGCAGGCTAGATTCTGAAGCACTGATTGCTCAGCTGTGGCTGCTTAAGAAGCAAAAGGAGAGAATCAGGGCGGGAACATGCAAGCTGGAAACTCCATTTTGACTGAGGGCAAGATAGCTGCAGCAAGACAGAAAGTAAAATGGCTGACGAACAAACTGAGTTTCAGGAACATGTACACAGAACCTTACATTACTCCCCCCTTAGGGACAACCTCCGGATGACCTCAGGCCAGGCTTGTGTGGGTACCTCTGATGAAACTGACGGAGCAAGCGAGGAGCATTAACGTTATTGACTGGTTCCCATGAGTTGTCCTCCACTGGGTAGCCCTGCCATTTAATCAGATATTGTAACTGATTTCTATACAACCTGGAATCTAAAATCCTTTCCACCACAAATTCTTCCTGACCATCGACTAGCACTGGGTCAGGGCAAGGAGAAGAACGTCCAGGAAACGTATTGGGTGTCGCAGCCTTTAGTAGGGATACATGAAAGACAGGGTGAATTCTCATAGTTCTGGGCAGTTGAAGACGACAAGCAACGGCACTTATAATTTTACTGATTTTATAGGGTCCAATGTACTTATGTCCCAACTTAGACGATGGAATCCTTAACTTAAGATTTCTGGTTGACAGCCAGACCAAGTCTCCTACCTTGAAAGCTGGTGCAGGTTTACGAAATTTATCTGCTGCTTTCTTGTACCTTTCCTGAGCCGATTCCAGATTCTCCTTTAGAAGATCCATATTCTTCTGTAAAGACGTGATTCTTTCAGCCACTGCTGGTAAAGGCGTTTCTATGGGAAATCGTGGTAGAATGTTAGGATGATAACCTAGATTAGAGTAAAAAGGAGACTGCTTAGTGGAGGCACTCTGAGAGTTGTTATACGAGAACTCAGCTAATGGAAGTAGATCCACCCAATCATCCTGTAGGTGGCAGATAAAGCAGCGGAGATACTGCTCCAGGGTTTGATTGGTTCGTTCGGTCTGTCCATTAGTCTGGGGATGAAAAGCAGAAGAAAGGTTTACTTTAATGTCCAATGCTGCACAGAAATTTTGCCAAAACCTAGAAGTGAATTGCACCCCTCGATCCGAAATAACCTCATCCGGTACTCCATGTAAGCGAAACACATCTTTAATCATCAAATCTGATGTCTGTTTTGCAGTGGGTAAGCCGACACAAGGGATAAAATGAGCTGCCTTTGTTAGACGGTCAACCACCACTAGAATGGTGTTCTTCCCTTGAGAGGTTGGTAACTCCACAATGAAGTCCATAGAAATGGATCCCCACGGGCGGGACGGGGTGGGAAGAGGCTGTAACAGACCAGTTGGTGAGGAGCGAGGTGTTTTGCATCTTGAACAGACTTCACATGAAGTGACATAGTTTAAAACATCCTTCCTGCAAGTGGGCCACCAAAAGAAACGAGAGAGAAATTCCTGTGTCTTTAGAATTCCTCTATGCCCAGCTATCTTGGAATCGTGAATGAGTTGCAATACTCTCAATCTGACTGTTTCAGGAATATACAGGCGTTGTCCCTGAATCCACACACCATTCTTAAAGACAAGACTTACGTCCCTTGGGGGTTGTGCCAAAAAGGAATCCGCATGGTATGCTTCCTTGATGTCCTTAAGTAGGTCTTGATTATGAATTACTCCTAGGAATCTAGAGTCAGGAAGAATAGTCTTAGGAGGAGTAATTGGACGTGTCTCTGCTGAGTAAATCCTAGAGAGTGCATCAGCCTTTCCATTGCGCGATCCTGGTCTATAAGAAATGATAAAATTAAATTGGTTTAAGAAAAGATTCCAGCGAGCCTGGCGAGGAGTCAGGCACTTAGCCGACCTGATAAACTCAAGGTTACGATGATCTGTCAGGACGACTATTTGCTGTGCAGCTCCCTGAAGAAGGTGTCTCCATTCTTTGAAGGCGGCAATAATGGCCAACAACTCTCTATTGCCCACATCGTAGTTCCTCTCAGCCGAAGACAACTGCTGGGAAAAGAAGGCACAGGGATGCAAGACATTCTTCTCACCTGTTCTCTGAGAGAGTATAGCTCCAACGGCACAGTCTGAAGCATCCACCTCTATTATGAAGGCAAGCTCGGGGTTGGGATGTACTAGGATAGGTGCAGTGGTAAATTTATCTTTTAGACGGGAAAATGCTTCCTGGGCTTGGGGAGTCCAGGAGAACCTAGACTGTTTCCGGGTAAGTTGGGTGATAGGTGACACTACCTCAGAGAAATTTCTAATGAAACGTCTATAGAAGTTGGCAAACAAGATGAAGCGCTGTACCTCCTTCACATTTCTAGGACTTGGCCAATCCTTGATGGCTTGGGTTTTGCTTCCATCCATACTAATTCCTTGTGTAGACAGTACATACCCCAGAAATTGAATTTCGGTCCTATGGAATTCACACTTTTCAAGTTTGATGTAAAGATGATTTTGTCTTAGACGTTCCAAGACCATTCTCACATGTCCATGATGTTCCTCTGTGGAGTTAGAAAAAATTAGAATATCATCCAAATAAATTACCACGAATGTATCTAGGAGATCCCTGAAGATGTCATTCACCAAGTGTTGGAAAGTGGCTGGGGCGGTACTCAGACCAAAAGGCATAACTAGATATTCAAAGTGTCCATAGCGTGACCTGAATGCAGTCTTCCATTCATCCCCAGGTCTAATACGGACTAAGTTATAGGCCCCACGAAGATCTAGTTTAGAGAAAATTTTGGCATGTCGCACTCTCTCCAATAACTCAGGGATTAAAGGCAATGGATAACGGTTTCTAATAGTAACCTTATTGCGTTCCCTATAGTCTACGCATGGTCTCAGAGATCCATCTTTCTTCTTTACAAAGAAGATGGGTGCACCTGCAGGAGATGAAGAGGGGCGTATGAAGCCCTTGGCTAGATTTTCGTCTATGTAATCCTTTAAAGCCTTTAGCTCGGGCCCCGCCAGGGGGTAGATCTTACCAAAAGGTATCTCTGCTCCAGGCAATAATTCAATTGGACAATCATATGGACGGTGAGGAGGAAGCTGATCAGCGTTCTTCTTGTCACATAAATCCACATAGTCCTGGTATACAGCTGGTAGTTCAGGGACTGACATGGTTCCTTTAGGAACAGAGCAAGCTGAAACTTTTGGACTCATCTGTTTCTCTGGAAAGTGTAATTCCTTGGTCTCCCAGTTAATGGTAGGATTCTGAGCCTGCAGCCATGGTAGCCCTAGAATAATGGGAAAGTGGGGAGAAGAGATAAGCATAAAGGACAGTTTCTCTTGATGATCTTTACCCATAAGAACCCTCAAGGCTCTGTTTCCTGATCCACTGGTCCAGAGGTCAGCAGGGAGCCATCCACAGTTTCCATCTGTACTGGAGTAGCCTTCTTCACTGAACGTATCCCCTGTTTCAGAGCAAAGGAGATATCCATAAAATTTCCACTTGCCCCGGAGTCGATCATAGCAGAGCTAGACACCCAAGCTGAATCAACCCAGAGTTTGATGGAAAGAAAGCAATGAGAATTGTTTTTCTTACCACCCAGCTGGGACACCGCTGAGGAAACTTGAAAAATGGCAGCGTTTACACAGTCAACGTCCTCAGAGGTAACGGAGTTTAAGTCCGAGAAATCAAGATCTGTTGCTGCAGATCTCTCTGGAGCCTGAGGCTCGGACCTGACAGATCCCCTCTCGCAACACTCACAGTGAATGAGTGCTGCAGTAGTCTTACGAGAACGGCTGGGCAGTTTATAATGAAGTGCCCTGACTTACCACAATAGAAACATAGATTCTCCTTAAAACGATGTTCCTTGCGTGCATCACTAACCCGTCGTTGTAAAGAGTCTACCTGCATGGGTTCAGGTTCAGGTTCCCGTGTAATCCTACTCAAAGGTTCCTTAGCTGGAGAGGAAGGTAGGAAAAGGTTAGTGCGATTGCTTTCGAACCATCTCTCTTGCCTGCGTTCAGTCAGACGAGTATCAATACGGATGCAGTAGTTAATAAAGTCACCTAACGCAGTGGGAGGGTCGGCACGAGCAAGTTCATCCTTAATCAGTGGAGATAACCCCTTTCGAAAAATAGATTTTTTGGCGGAACTGTCCCAGGTGGTATCAAGGGCCCATCTCCTGAAATCCAAGGCATATTCAGCTACCGAGTGCTTACCTTGGCGCAAAGCTAACATGGCTGCTTCAGCTGTTGCACCTCGATTGGGGTCATCAAACACCTGCCCCATGGCTGAAATAAAAGCATCAAGGTGATTCAAACAATCATCCTCAGTCTCAATCAGAGGGTTTGCCCACATCAAAGCCTTGTTGGTAAGCAACATAATTATAGTAAGCACCTTAGATCGTTCAGTGGGAAATTGTGAAGCATGTGCAGAAAAAAAAAGATTGCATTGATTAATAAATCCCCTGAATTTCTCACGTTCACCGCCAAAACGAAAAGGGGGCAACTTGGGGATCCCAGAACTCGGGGCTACGGCAGGAGCCTGGACTCGCTCTTCTAGAACCTCAATCCTGGCTCGCAAATCCTGGGCAGTCTGTCCAAACACTTGCAAATTGTGATTAGTGAGGTCCTGTAGGCTTGAAAAACGGGTCTTTATATTCTGCAAATCTGCAAGGATATTATCAGTCACTCCGCAAAGTTCCTTTATGCGGGCCTCCATTTTCCAGATCTTTTAAGACAGGAGTACTGGAAGAAGAGGAGAGGAGAAAAAAAAAAAACAATAGTGTTTACCTGTGGTAACACTGCAGAGAGAAAAAAAATTAAGGGAACTGCTCACCTGGAATGGTTGTGAGAAGTCACAACCACTATCATCACAGAAAGTTCACCCGGACATCTGATATCCACAGTTACAGCAGACAAAAAAGAGAAAAGAGAAAAAAAAAAAACAATAGTGTTTACCTGTGGTAACACTGCAGAAAAAAAAAACACTTAAGGGAATTGCTCACCTGGAATGGTTGTGAGAAGTCACAACCACTGTCATCACAGAAAGTATAACTGGACATCTGATATCCACAGTTACAGCAGACACAGCCTTTCCAGACCCAGCAGACACTAACGTTTTGGCTTCAGAATCTTGTAATGTATGTAGTACAGTTCATATAGCGTCTTGTGCTTGGGTGCGATGAAAATACATGAGACACAGGTTTGATATAGAAAGTCTTGTATTACTTCATACAAGTTGGCAAAAATAGTCACACAGTTTGCAGACACAGAAGCAGGAGACACAGCAGGCCAGAGTAATCTAAGCTCAGCAATCACTCTCCACAACAGGTTCAGGATCTTCTTCTCTGTTACCGTAAGTCCATGCAAACGTGGGTCTTTCAAAGAGCAGGGTTCAGAGTCCACAAGTGCTTCAGAGTTCCTCAGTAGGAATAGCTGGAGTACAAGGTCCAAGGCTTTAGGAGTCAGGTCACAGGTTCACTGCAGGCTAGATTCTGAAGCACTGATTGCTCAGCTGTGGCTGCTTAAGAAGCAAAAGGAGAGAATCAGGGCGGGAACATGCAAGCTGGAAACTCCATTTTGACTGAGGGCAAGATAGCTGCAGCAAGACAGAAAGTAAAATGGCTGACGAACAAACTGAGTTTCAGGAACATGTACACAGAACCTTACATATATTGTAATTACCAGAGATGGGCTTGCAGGAGACTCCAACAGCGTCTGAAGTCAGATCCAGACTGAGAGCTCTGTTTAACTCAACCACCTACTTCTGGCTGCTTAATTAGACAGCTGAGTACACTCAGGGTTGGGCTGCAAGCCTGTACTGGATGGGGAGTGGAGTGAAGTTGCACTGACAACCTACCTTCACTCCTACATTCCTTATACCACCCAGCTAAGAAACCTGGGCGAGATGTACACCCCATCCAGTACGCACCCCTTCACTGTCTCACACTATCCTTAAATTTTTCTGACAATGGTAGTCTACAAAACTGATATTTGTGCCACCTAAGTGTGGCTGAGCATGAAAGCAGGTAGAGGTGTTGCATGTGGTATCAGGGCTCCCAGCACAGCAGGCCTACACCGATCCCTCAACCACCTCATCTTACTGTGATGTTCACTGGAAGCTGTAAATGCTGTCCCAGACCTCGATACCTCATGCCTGGCTGATTGCTGGAGCGTCATGCTGTAATCTGTACTGTGGGTGAATCGAGGCCACTTTCCTGGTGTCTGTCCCTCATTTGATGTGTTTTGGCAGCATTTGGGGCCGTTCTAAGGTGTTGTTCATGTGTTTGTTTTTACCTCCCACTGACGTGAATGGCGTTCTGTTATGTTCGTGCAGATTCGACAAATTAATCGGCGAATATTGCAAATTCGGCGAACGTGATCCGAACCAAACATTGAAATATTCGCTCTATTCTACTCAAGAACACCTTAGACTTGTAGTAACTCCTCCATCCTTTCTGATCACTTCATGAACTTAAGAACCCGTCAGAGGAGCCTCATCTCCTAACCCTTAGACCAAGGATCAGCTGATATCTCTGAAGCCCTCTAGACATGCAGTAACTTCTCCATCCTCATCTACTAAACCCTAGATCTAATGTAACTTCCCCATCTCATGAATGCATCGGCTTGTCCATGCTGCTTAGGTGCACAGATCACCATAGTACTATTACAATTCTAGTAGTGACCAATCATTTGTTCCTGGGAACAGTTTTTAGGCCATCTCACTTCATCTCACCAATTGTCCTTTCTGGATTAATATGAAAAGTTACGTATGGACAAATGGATGCATGTCTACAGCTGCCGGGAGCTGACCCTGGCATTCGGCCTCTTTATGAGGATGACCTATGTGTAATATTCCATAGTCATGAGGTCATTCAAAAGAAGGGTCTCATTTGCGAGGAGACGTGCACAGGGCTAGCGTGAGACAGACCCCTGGAGGAAACATACAGCGCCGGCCTATAATCACAGCAGTCAGGACGCAGACACCCAATTCAATTATCCAGTTCAGCTGATTTGATAATGTACATGTGGAAGGAGCGAGCTGGCGGGACGAACATAATGAAGCCCTTAATCAGGGGCCAATTATCCTTATTACCAGCAGTTTACAGGGAAAACCCGCAATAATGGGTTTACTCAGGACAATTGTGCATGTATATAATGACTCATTATAATTCATGAACATTTCATACTTCTAAAAGAGAGCTGGACTCATGTCCACCTCCTATGTATGAAAGAACTGTAAAACCTTTACAAATAACATGCCTAAAAGTAAACCTTTCATTTCACTGTGTAAAACATAAAAAATCCACACATCACATAATGTAGAGAATATAAGATACATGAGGAGGTATAGTACATACAGTGTAGAGGATACAGGAGGTGTATGATACATGAGGAGGTATAGTACATACAGTGTAGAGGATACAGGAGGTGGATGATACATGAGGAGGTATAGTACATACAGTGTAGAGGATACAGGAGGTGTATGATACATGAGGAGGTATAGTACATACAGTGTAGAGGGTATAGGAGGTGTATGATACATGAGGAGGTATAGTACATACAGTGTAGAGGGTACAGGAGGTGTATGATACAGGAGGAGGTATAGTACATACAGTGTAGAGGGTACAGGAGGTGTATGATACAGGAGGAGGTATAGTACATACAGTGTAGAGGGTACAGGAGGTGTATGATACATGAGGAGGTATAGTACATACAGTGCAGAGGGTACAGGAGGTGTATGATACAGGAGGAGGTATAGTACATACAGTGTAAGGGTACAGGAGGTGTATGATACAGGAGGAGGTATAGTACATACAGTGTAGAGGGTACAGGAGGTGTATGATACAGGAGGAGGTATAGTACATACAGTGTAGAGGATACAGGAGGTGTATGATACAGGAGGAGGTATAGTACATACAGTGTAGAGGTACAGGAGGTGTATGATACAGAGGAGGTATAGTACATACAGTGTAGAGGATACAGGAGGTGTATGATACATGAGGAGGTATAGTACATACAGTGCAGAGGGTATAGGAGGTGTATGATACATGAGGAGGTATAGTACATACAGTGCAGAGGGTACAGGAGGTGTATGATACAGGAGGAGGTATAGTACATACAGTGTAGAGGGTACAGGAGGTGTATGATACAGGAGGAGGTATAGTACATACAGTGTAGAGGGTACAGGAGGTGTATGATACATGAGGAGGTATAGTACATACAGTGCAGAGGGTACAGGAGGTGTATGATACAGGAGGAGGTATAGTACATACAGTGTATAGGGTACAGGAGGTGTATGATACAGGAGGAGGTATAGTACATACAGTGTAGAGGATACAGGAGGTGTATGATACATGAGGAGGTATAGTACATACAGTGCAGAGGGTATAGGAGGTGTATGATACATGAGGAGGTATAGTACATACAGTGCAGAGGGTACAGGAGGTGTATGATACAGGAGGAGGTATAGTACATACAGTGTAGAGGGTACAGGAGGTGTATGATACAGGAGGGGGTATAGTACATACAGTGCAGAGGGTATAGGAGGTGTATGATACATGAGGAGGTATAGTACATACAGTGCAGAGGGTATAGGAGGTGTATGATACATGAGGAGGTATAGTACATACAGTGTAGAGGGTACAGGAGGTGTATGATACAGGAGGAGGTATAGTACATACAGTGTAGAGGGTATGGGAGGTGTATAATACATGAGGAGGTATAGTACATACAGTGTAGGGGGTACAGGAGGTGTATGATACAGGAGGAGGTATAGTACATACAGTGTAGAGGGTACAGGAGGTGTATGATACAGGAGGAGGTATAGTACATACAGTGTAGAGGGTACAGGAGGTGTATGATACAGGAGGAGGTATAGTACATACAGTGTAGAGGGTACAGGAGGTGTATGATACAGGAGGAGGTATAGTACATACAGTGTAGAGGGTACAGGAGGTGTATGATACAGGAGGAGGTATAGTACATACAGTGTAGGGGGTACAGGAGGTGTATGATACAGGAGGAGGTATAGTACATACAGTGTAGAGGGTACAGGAGGTGTATGATACAGGAGGAGGTATAGTACATACAGTGTAGAGGGTACAGGAGGTGTATGATACAGGAGGAGGTATAGTACATACAGTGTAGAGGGTACAGGAGGTGTATGATACATGAGGAGGTATAGTACATACAAATTCAAATTCAAATTCAAATTCAAAGAAGCTTTATTGGCAGGACTAAATACACATTAGTTTTGCCAAAGCAAGTGTACAAAAGGGAATAGGGATAGGGATGTTGGGTAGGGACGGATCTAGGGTAGGGGTTGTGGAAGTCCATGGCTTAGGGAGGGGTGATGGGGGCGCAGATCCGGGATGGGGGCTATAGAAGTCCATGGCATAGGGATGTTGGGTAGGGGCAGATCCGGGGTGGAGGCTATAGAAGTCCATGGCCTATCATAGTTCTCTTTCTCGCAGTCTATGACATTCGCTCACATACCGCGCTGCTATCTCCGCTGCTCTCTCTTCTTCCCCCAGCAAGATATATGTTTTCTCTTCCTCCTTCATGGTGATGAAATCCGGGAAGAGATGTGAGAGTCTCCTGAAGTGAGTGTCCCTCACTGCTGAGTATTTGGAGCAGTGTAGCAGGAAGTGGGTTTCGTCCTCTATGGCCTCCTGGTCACAGTGTTGGCATAGTCTTTCCTCCCTGGGCTTGTAGCTCTGCCTGTGTCGGCCGGATTCGATGGCCAGACTGTGGGCACTGAGTCTATACCGGCTCAGGATCTGGCGGTCTCTGGGGTCCGGGAGTTTCTCCAGGTATGGGGCCAGACTGTAGTCTCTCTGTAGACTCCGGTACATGGTCAGTTTCTGGGAGCTGATGATGTCGTTCTTCCAGTCACTGACATACCTCTTCTGGCCTTCGTCTACCATCTTCCTGATTTCGGCTTTTGTCAGGTTGTTGTGATTGGTGTTCTGGTCAGGTTGGGTTTGGGTGAGCTGTTCCAAGGGTCCTAGTTTTTCTGTTTCACCTACGTGTGTCAGGGCTTTATGGTGATGGGAGCTTGGATTGCTCCTATGTAGGTGAGCCCGGAATGACAGTGCCCTCTTTAGAACCGTTAGGTGTAGAGGGAATCTGCCCAGCTCGGCCCGGCAGGCACTGTTGGAGGTGCTCCGGTGGACTTGGAGAAGGTGCTTGCAGAATTCCAGGTGGAATATTTCTGTTGGGCTGGAATCCCACCTTGACCAGTCTGGGTAGGTGTGAGGACCCCAGACTTCACTGCCATACAGGAGGATTGGGGCGATGACAGAGTCGAAGATTTTTAACCAGACCCTCACTGGTGGCTTCAGATGGTAGAGTTTCCTTCGGATGCCATAGAAGGTTTTACATGCCTTGTCTTTCAGGGTCTCTATGGCTTGTTTGAAGCTTCCTGACCGGTGGATCTCTAGGCCCAGGTAGGTATATTTGTCTGTTCCTGTAAGGGCGCAGTTGTTGAGAACAAATGAAGGGTGCTGGTCTAATTTTCTCTTTCTCCTCTGGAACACCATGATGTTGGTTTTCTTTAGGTTGACCGGTAGTGCCCAGGTGGAGCTGAATTTCTCTAAGATTTTCAGGTTGTCTTGGAGGCCTTTCTCGGTTGGTGACAGAAGCAGCAGGTCATCTGCATACAGCAGGAATTTCACCTGGGTGTCGTGGAGGGTGGGACCTGGTGCTGTGGAAGATTCCAGAGCGGTAGCCAGCTCGTTGATGTAAATGTTGAAGAGCGTTGGACTTAGGCTGCAGCCTTGTCTGACTCCACGGCTCTGCTGGAAATAAGCCGTTCTTTTACCGTTCACACTCACACTGCAGAGGTTCTCGGTGTAGGAGCTTTTGATAACATCGTAGGTCTTTCCTCCTATTCCGCTCTCCAGCAGTTTCAGGAATAAGCCCGGGTGCCACACCGAATCAAAGGCCTTTTTAAAGTCCACGAAACAGGCGTATATCTTCCCGTTCTTTGTATTGTGGACGTGTCTCTGAATGAGGCTGTGCAGGGTATAGATGTGGTCAGTGGTGCGGTGGTTTGGCATGAACCCTGCTTGGCTCTTGCTGAGGACGTTATGTTCGGTGAGGAAACTGAGGATCCTCTTGTTCAGGATGCTGTTGAACAGTTTCCCCAGGTTGCTGCTGACACATATGCCTCTGTAGTTGGCTGGGTCATACCTGTCCCCATTCTTGTGGATGGGTGTGATGAGGCCTTGGTTCCAGGTACGAGGGAAGTAGCCAGCACTTAGCACAATATTGAAGAGTTTAACCATTGCAGCCTGTATTTCTGGTGGGCTGTACTTCAGCATTTCTGGTAGGATTCCATCCAGGCCACCGGCTTTTCTACATCTTATGGCAGAGATTCTCTCTGCTACTTCCTGTAATGTAATAGGTGTATCCACGGGGTTTTGGAAATTTTTTACTTTTTCCTCCATTGCTTTTAGTTTTGCCATTATGTTTTCCTGTTCTTGGTTTAGTTCTTCCTTTGGGATGTCTTTATAGAGGTCTTTGAAGTACTGGAGCCAGATGTTGCCATTTTGGATATGGATGTTGTTTTTCTTGTCTTTTGTGCCCATGTGGTTCCATAGTTCCCAGAAGGAATTGTCCCGAAGAGCATCCTGGAGTTGGCTGAGCTTGGTAGAGATGTAACTCTGCTTCTTCCTCCTGAGGATGGTTTTGTACTGTCTTTGTATGGTTTCATAGGCTTCCCTCAGACCAGGGTGGTTGGGGTCTCTATGTTTCTTGTTTGAAGCAGTTCTCAGGGTCTTCCGTACGGCTTTACATTCTCTGTCAAACCAACCATTGATCTGTTTTTCTTTTGGTCTCTTGTAGTCAACTTTTTTAAGGTCGGACAGTCTGGCCATTGCATAGAATATATTGTTGAGGTCTTTTGTAGCTTGACTCACTCCCTTTGGGTTAGGCTGGTACTCGTGGTTGTAGAAGTGGTGGAGCATCCGCTGTATTTCGGGTCTGCTGAGAGCCTCTTTATACTTTAGTGCCGACGTTTTGGACCATTTATAGGATGGAGGCCGGTTGAAGAGGCCGCTATGCTGTGGCTTTTGAGTGGGTGGTTTCTCTGTAGATTTCAAGTACAGAAGAAGTTGGCTGTGGTCTGACAGGTGCGTTTGTGGGGTGACTATGAAGGCGCTGATGTTTGCCCGGTTCATGTCTGTAATGGCATAAACCGGGCAAACATCAGCGCAGAGAGCGCATACAGTGCAGAGGGTATAGGAGGTGTATGATACATGAGGAGGTATAGTACATACAGTGTAGAGGGTACAGGAGGTGTATGATACAGGAGGAGGTATAGTACATACAGTGTAGAGGGTATGGGAGGTGTATAATACATGAGGAGGTATAGTACATACAGTGTAGGGGTACAGGAGGTGTATGATACAGGAGGAGGTATAGTACATACAGTGTAGAGGGTACAGGAGGTGTATGATACAGGAGGAGGTATAGTACATACAGTGTAGAGGGTACAGGAGGTGTATGATACAGGAGGAGGTATAGTACATACAGTGTAGAGGATACAGGAGGTGTATGATACATGAGGAGGTATAGTACATACAGTGCAGAGGGTATAGGAGGTGTATGATACATGAGGAGGTATAGTACATACAGTGCAGAGGGTACAGGAGGTGTATGATACAGGAGGAGGTATAGTACATACAGTGTAGAGGGTACAGGAGGTGTATGATACAGGAGGAGGTATAGTACATACAGTGTAGAGGGTACAGGAGGTGTATGATACATGAGGAGGTATAGTACATACAGTGCAGAGGGTACAGGAGGTGTATGATACAGGAGGAGGTATAGTACATACAGTGTAGAGGGTACAGGAGGTGTATGATACAGGAGGAGGTATAGTACATACAGTGTAGAGGATACAGGAGGTGTATGATACATGAGGAGGTATAGTACATACAGTGCAGAGGGTATAGGAGGTGTATGATACATGAGGAGGTATAGTACATACAGTGCAGAGGGTACAGGAGGTGTATGATACAGGAGGAGGTATAGTACATACAGTGTAGAGGGTACAGGAGGTGTATGATACAGGAGGGGGTATAGTACATACAGTGCAGAGGGTATAGGAGGTGTATGATACATGAGGAGGTATAGTACATACAGTGCAGAGGGTATAGGAGGTGTATGATACATGAGGAGGTATAGTACATACAGTGTAGAGGGTACAGGAGGTGTATGATACAGGAGGAGGTATAGTACATACAGTGTAGAGGGTATGGGAGGTGTATAATACATGAGGAGGTATAGTACATACAGTGTAGGGGGTACAGGAGGTGTATGATACAGGAGGAGGTATAGTACATACAGTGTAGAGGGTACAGGAGGTGTATGATACAGGAGGAGGTATAGTACATACAGTGTAGAGGGTACAGGAGGTGTATGATACAGGAGGAGGTATAGTACATACAGTGTAGAGGGTACAGGAGGTGTATGATACAGGAGGAGGTATAGTACATACAGTGTAGAGGGTACAGGAGGTGTATGATACAGGAGGAGGTATAGTACATACAGTGTAGAGGGTACAGGAGGTGTATGATACATGAGGAGGTATAGTACATACAGTGTAGAGGGTACAGGAGGTGTATGATACAGGAGAAGGTATAGTATATACAGTGTAGAGGGTACAGGAGGTGTATGCTACAGGAGGAGGTATAGTACATACAGTGTAGAGGGTACAGGAGGTGTATGATACATGAGGAGGTATAGTACATACAGTGTAGCGGGTACAGGAGGTGTATGATACATGAGGAGGTATAGTACATACAGTGTAGAGGGTACAGGAGGTGTATGATACATGAGGAGGTATAGTACATACAGTGTAGCGGGTACAGGAGGTGTATGATACATGAGGAGGTATGGTACATACAGTGCAGAGGGTACAGGAGGTGTATGATACATGAGGAGGTATAGTGCATACAGTGTAGAGGGTACAGGAGGTGTATGATAGAGGAGGAGGTATAGTACATACAGTGTAGAGGATACAGGAGGTGTATGATACAGGAGGAGGTATAGTACATACAGTGTAGAGGGTACAGGAGGTGTATGATACATGAGGAGGTATAGTATATACAATGTAGAGGGTACGGGAGGTGTATGATACAGGAGGAGGTATAGTACATACAATGTAGAGGGTACAGGAGGTGTATGATACATGAGGAGGTATAGTACATACAATGTAGAGGGTACGGGAGGTGTATGATACAGGAGGAGGTATAGTATTTCAATTCAATTCAAAGAAGCTTTATTGGCAGGACTAAATACACATTAGTTTTGCCAAAGCAAGTGTACAAAAGGGGAATAGGGATAGGGATGTTGAGTAGGGGCAGATCTAGGGTAGGGGCTATGAAAGTCCATGGCATAGGGAGGGGTGATGGGGCGCAGGTCCGGGGTGGGGGCTATAGAAGTCCATGGCATAGGGAGGGGTGATGGGGGCAGATCCGGGGTGGGGGCTATAGAAGTCCATGGCATATCATAGTTCTCTTTCTCGCAGTCTATGACATTCGCTCACATACCGCGCTGCTATCTCCGCTGCTCTCTCTTCTTCCCCCAGCAAGATATATGTTTTCTCTTCCTCCTTCATGGTGATGAAAGGAAGAGAAGTGAGAGTCTCCTGAAGTGAGTGTCCCTCACTGCTGAGTATTTGGAGCAGTTTAGCAGGAAGTGGGTTTCGTCCTCTATGGCCTCCTGGTCACAGTGTTGGCATAGTCTTTCCTCCCTGGGCTTGTAGCTCTGCCTGTGTCGGCCGGATTCGATGGCCAGACTGTGGGCACTGAGTCTATACCGGCTCAGGATCTTGCGGTCTCTGGGGTCCGGGAGTTTCTCCAGGTATGGGGCCAGTCTGTAGTCTCTCTGTAGACCCCATAGTCAGTTTCTGGGAGCTGATGATGTCGTTCTTCCAGTCACTGACATACCTTTCCTGGCCTTCGTCTACCATCTTCCTGATTTCGGCTTTTGTCAGGTTGTTGTGATTGGTGTTCTGGTCAGGTTGGGTTTGGGTGAGCTGTTCCGAGGGTCCTAGTTTTTCTGTTTCACCTGCGTGTGTCAGGGCTTTATGGTGATGGGAGTTTGGATTGCTCCTATGTAGGTGAGCCCGGAATGACAGTGCCCTCTTTAGAACCGTTAGGTGTAGAGGGAATCTGCCCAGCTCGGCCCGGCAGGCACTATTGGAGGTGCTCCGGTGGACTTGGAGAAGGTGCTTGCAGAATTCCAGGTGGAATATTTCTGTTGGGCTGGAATCCCACCTTGACCAGTCTGGGTAGGTGTGAGGACCCCAGACTTCACTGCCATACAGGAGGATTGGGGCAATGACAGAGCCGAAGATTTTTAACCAGACCCTCACTGGTGGTTTCAGATGGTAGAGTTTCCTTCGGATGCCATAGAAGGTTTTACATGCCTTGTCTTTCAGGGTCTCTATGGCTTGTTTGAAGCTTCCTGACCGGTGAATCTCTAGGACCAGGTAGGTATATTTGTCTGTTCCTGTAAGGGCGCAGTTGTTGAGGACAAATGAAGGGTGCTGGTCTAATTTTCTCTTTCTCCTCTGGAACACCATGATGTTGGTTTTCTTTAGGTTGACCGGTAGTGCCCAGGTGGAGCTGAATTTCTCTAAGATTTTCAGGTTGTCTTGGAGGCCTTTCTCGGTTGGTGACAGAAGCAGCAGGTCATCTGCATACAGCAGGAATTTCACCTGGGTGTAGTGGAGGGTGGGACCTGGTGCTTTGGAAGATTCCAGAGCGGTAGCCAGCTCGTTGATGTAAATGTTGAAGAGCGTTGGACTTAGGCTGCAGCCTTGTCTGACTCCACGGCTCTGCTGGAAATAAGCCGTTCTTTTACCGTTCACACTCACACTGCAGAGGTTCTCGGTGTGGGAGCTTTTGATAACATCGTAGGTCTTTCCTCCTATTCCGCTCTCCAGCAGTTTCAGGAATAAGCCCGGGTGCCACACCGAATCGAAGGCCTTTTTAAAGACCACGAAGCAGGCGTATATCTTCCCGTTCTTTGTATTGTGGCATGTCTCTGAATGAGGCTGTGCAGGGTATAGCTGTGGTCAGTGGTGCGGTGGTTTGGCATGAACCCTGCTTGGCTCTTGCTGAGGACGTTATGTTCGGTGAGGAAACTGAGGATCCTCTTGTTCAGGATGCTGTTGAACAGTTTCCCCAGGTTGCTGCTGACACATATGCCTCTGTAGTTGGCTGGGTCATACCTGTCCCCATTCTTGTGGATGGGTGTGATGAGGCCTTGGTTCCAGGTACGAGGGAAGTAGCCGGAACTTAGCACAATATTGAAGAGTTTAACCATTGCAGCCTGTATTTCTGGTGGGCTGTACTTCAGTATTTCTGGTAGGATTCCATCCAGGCCACCGGCTTTTTTACATCTTATGGAAGAGATTCTCTCTGCTACTTCCTGTAATGTAATAGGTGTATCCACGGGGTTTTGGAAATTTTTTACTTTTTCCTCCATTGCTTTTAGTTTTGCCATTATGTTTTCCTGTTCTTGGTTTAGTTCTTCCTTTGGGATTTCTTTATAGAGATCTCTGAAGTACTGGAGCCAGATGTTGCCATTTTGGATATGGATGTTGTTTTTCTTGTCTTTTGTGCCCATGTGGTTCCATAGTTCCCAGAAGGAATTGTCTTGAAGAGCATCTTGGAGTTGGTTAAGCTTGGTAGAGATGTAACTCTGCTTCTTCCTCCTCAGGATGGTTTTGTACTGTCTTTGTATGGTTTCATAGGCTTCTCTCAGACCAGGGTGGTTGGGGTCTCTATGATTCTTGTTTGAGGCTGTTCTCAGGGTCTTCCGTACGGCTTTACATTCTCTGTCAAACCAACCATTGATCTGTTTTTCTTTTGGTCTCTTGTAGTCGACTTTTTTAAGGTCGGACAGTCTGGCCATTGCATAGAATATATTGTTGAGGTCTTTTGTAGCTTGACTCACTCCCTTTGGGTTAGGCTGGTACTCGTGGTTGTAAAAGTGGTGGAGCATCCGCTGTACCCTCTACACTGTATGTACTATACCTCCTCCTGTATCATACACCTCCTGTACCCTCTACACTGTATGTACTATACCTCCTCCTGTATCATACACCTCCTGTACCCTCTGCACTGTATGTACTATACCTCCTCATGTATCATCCACCTCCTGTATCCTCTACACTGTATGTACTATACCTCCTCATGAATTATACACCTCCTGTACCCTCTGCACTGTATGTACTATACCTCCTCCTGTATCATACTCCTCCTGTACCCTCTACACTGTATGTACTATACCTCCTCCTGTATCATACACCTCCTGTACCCTCTGCACTGTATGTACTATACCTCCTCATGTATCATCCACCTCCTGTATCCTCTACACTGTATGTACTATACCTCCTCATGAATTATACACCTCCTGTACCCTCTGCACTGTATGTACTATACCTCCTCATGTATCCCTATGCCATGGACTTTCATAGCCCCTACCCTAGATCTACCCCTACTTTTGCTTTGGCAAAACTAATGTGTATTTAGTCCTGCCAATAAAGCTTCTTTGAATTTGAATACTATACCTCCTCATGTATCATACACCTCCCGTACCCTCTACACTGTATGTACTATACCTCCTCCTGTATCATACTCCTCCTGTACCCTCTACACTGTATGTACTATACCTCCTCCTGTATCATATACCTCCTGTACCCTCTACACTGTATGTACTATACCTCCTCCTGTATCATATACCTCCTGTACCCTCTTCTGCTGTAGAGCACTGAGAGCCGGTATCCAGTGTAAACAGCGGGTAACTAAGCACCGCACGGCACCTAGTTACCCGATATGTACCCTAGACACCGGCTCTCAGCTTCTGCTGTAGAGCGCTGAGAGCCGGTATCCAATGTACATATCGGGTAATTAAGCACCGCGCGGCACCTAGTTACCCAATATGTACCCTGATACCGGCTCTCAGCTTCTGCTGTAGAGCGCTGAGAGCCGGTATCCAATGTACATATCGGGTAACTAAGCACTGCGCGGCACCTAGTTACCCGATATGTACCCTAGATACCGGCTCTCAGCTTCTGCTGTAGAGCGCTGAGAGCCGGTATCCAATGTACATATCGGGTAACTAAGCACCGCGGGGCGCCTAGTTACCCAATATGTACCCTGGTAACCGGCTCTCAGCTTCTGCTGTAGAGCGCTGAGAGCCGGTATCCAATGTACATATCGGGTAACTAAGCACCGCGCGGCACCTAGTTACCTGATATGTACCCTGATATCGGCTCTCAGCTTCTGCTGTAGAGCGCTGAGAGCCGGTATCCAATGTACATATCGGGTAACTAAGCACCGCGCGGCAGCTAGTTACCTGATATGTACCCTGATACCGGCTCTCAGCTTCTGCTGTAGAGCGCTGAGAGCCGGTATGCAATGTACATATCGGGTAACTAAGCACCGCGCGGCACCTAGTTACCTGATATGTACCCTGATACCGGCTCTCAGCTTCTGCTGTAGAGCGCTGAGAGCCGGTATCCAATGTACATATCGGGTAACTAAGCACCGCGCGGCACCTAGTTACCTGATATGTACCCTGATACCGGCTCTCAGCTTCTGCTGTAGAGCGCTGAGAGCCGGTATCCAATGTACATATCGGGTAACTAAGCACCGCGCGGCACCTAGTTACCCGATATGTACCCTGGATACTAGCTCTCAGCTTCTGCTGTAGAGCGCTGAGAGCGGGTATCCAATGTACATATCGGGTAACTAAGCGCCGCGCGGCACCTAGTTACCCGATATGTACCCTGGCTACTGGCTCCCAGCGTCTGCTGTAGAGCGCTCTAAAGCAGAAGCTTGCTACCCGCATAGTCGCTGTCCTGATCGCTGCTGAGAACTGCCTGTTTGGCAGCCCACCAGCGATCATGTAGCGACACACCAGTGATCCTGACAAGTTCATATCGATGTCCGGATCGCTGGTGTGTCGCTGAGTGTGACGGTTATACATGCTACATAATTCACCACAATGGATCCCGCAGAGATTTTTCCATAAGATAAACTCACTATTTAGAGAGCTAATATGGGGTAAAAGACCTCCACGGATCAGATTGGAAACTTTACAACGAGAAAAGTGCAATGGGGTTTGGCCGTCCCCAATCCATGGGTTCACTACACGCAGGGCCGGCTCCAGGTTTTTATGGGCCCCAGGTGAAAGAGTCTCAGTGGGCCCCTTTAACACAGACCACGATTCATGATGCACAGATACAGCAGAGAAATATAAGTACAGTACAATTCCAAATACTTCTCTTCTTCCATTACATGAGTGATATCTATTGTAAATTCTACAATAGCTCAAAAACCGCCAAATCCTCACAGCGAACAGAACAGACTGGACAGTACAGTCCTCCATACAGTATTATGGGCACCACATAGTCTCCCCTCATCACCCATATAATACCCCATGCAGGATGTCACCCCCCATATAATGCTCCATACAGAATACTGGACCCAAAATAATGCTCCATACAGAATACTGGACCCAAAATAATGCTCCATACAGAATACTGGACCCAATATAATGCTGCATACAGAATACTGGACCCAAAATAATGCTCCATACAGAATACTGGACCCCATATAATGCTCCATACAGAATACTGGACCCAATATAATGCTCCATACAGAATACTGGACCCAAAATAATGCTCCATACAGAATACTGGACCCAATATAATGCTCCATACAGAATACTGGACCCAAAATAATGCTCCATACAGAATACTGGACCCAATATAATGCTCCATACAGAATACTGGACCCAAAATAATGCTCCATACAGGATACTGGACCACATATAATGCTCCATACAGAATACTGGACCACATATAATGCTCCATACAGAATACTGGACCCAATATAATGCTCCATACAGAATACTGGACCCAAAATAATGCTCCATACAGAATACTGGACCCAATATAATGCTGCATACAGAATACTGGACCCAAAATAATGCTCCATACAGAATACTGGACCCAATATAATGCTCCATACAGGATACTGGACCACATATAATGCTCCATACAGGATACTGGTCCCATATAATGCTCCATACAGAATACTGGACCACATAAATTGCTCCATACAGAATACTGGACCAATATAATGCTCCATACAAAATTTGGAGTCTCCTCTACACGGGTGCTGCGCTCTGCACTGTTACGGCTCAGGAAAGGGCGCTGTGGAAAAAACTCCCCATCATCATCATCATTGCCTGCCAATTATCATCATCATCATTGCCTCCCTATCATCATCATTCCTCCCATTAATATCATCATCATGGCCTTCCATTATCATTGCCTCCCATCATCATCATTATCATTGCCTCCCCATTAATATCAACATCATTGCCTTCCCATTACCATTGTCTCCCATCATCATCATATCATTGCCTCCCCATTAATATCAACATCATTGCCTTCCCCATTAATTCATCATCATCATCATTATCATTGCCTCCCCATTAATATCATCATCATTGCCTTCCCATTATCATTGCCTCCCCATCATCATCATTATCATTGCCTCCCCATTAATATCATCATCATCATTGCCTTCCCATTATCATTGCCTCCCCATTAATATCATCATCATCATTGCCTTCTCATCATCATTGCCTCCCCTCATCATCATTGCCTGCCCATCATCATCATCGCCTCCCTATCATCATTGCCTCCCCATTAATATCATCATCATCATTGCCTTCCCATTATCATTGCCTCCCCATTAATATCATCATCATCATTGCCTTCCCATTATCATTGCCTCCCCATTAATATCATCATCATCATTGCCTTCCCATTATCATTGCCTCCCCATTAATATCATCATCATCATTGCCTTCCCATTATCATTGCCTCCCCATTAATATCATCATCATCATTGCCTTCCCATTATCATTGCCTCCCCATCAATATCATCATCATCATCATTGCCTTCCCATTATCATTGCCTCCCCATTAATATCATCATCATCATTGCCTTCCCATTATCATTGCCTCCTCATCAATATCATCATCATCATCATTGCCTTCCCATTACCATTGCCTCCCCATCATCATTATCATTGCCTCCCCATTAATATCATCATCATCATTTCCTTCCCATTATCATTGCCTCCCCATTAATATCATCATCATCATCATTGCCTTCCCATTACCATTGCCTCCCCATCATCATTATCATTGCCTCCCCATTAATATCATCATCATCATAGCCTTCCCATTATCATTGCCTCCCCATCATCATCATCGCCTCCTCACCACCATTACTGCCTCCCCCCACCACCATCACACATACAGCACGGCAGGCAGCACTCTCTCACATACACGCAGGCACACACACATATACACACACGCCTCACCTGTCCGGCGTCCGCGCGCTCTCTGCCACAGCCGGCCGCTGAATGATGACGTCATTCAGCGGCGCTGCTGTGAGAGAGGAAGCGCCGGCGCCCCCTGGAGCTCGGAGCTGCGGCAGCGGAGGCACGGGGAGGGGTAAGTATTGCGCCGGCTGCTGCCGGGGCCCTGAGCAAGCGGGGGGGGGGCCCAGTGGCAGCGCTGACACTGCTAACGGGCGCCGGGGTGCCCGACGGCGAGTGGGCCCCCCCGCCTGCTTAGGGCCCCGGCACTTGCCCGGGTGTGCCGGGTGCTCACGCCGGCCCTGACTACACGGCAGCACAGTTACAACATATACGCGGTTGGGATAATCCAGGGGGAGCCCAGAGACCACTCTTACAACAATACTGCGACTCAGACAGCCTGTACGAGGGGGGGTTTGGTACAAAAGCACATGGATTCCCTGTTCTGTTATTAATCCATAAATTATGGGAGAAAGTCAAAAAAATACAGGATATCCATGGGGTGTCTCAATATACTTCTATATGGAATACTCCTTCCCTTTCTATTTAAACATAGACAGCTGCATGGGTGTAACACAGGGGATGTGGGTCACACCAAAGTGTGTGAAACCAAAAATCACCACTCACAAAAGCATGATAATAACAAGGAGAAATAGGAGTCAATGGTGAAGACAATATATCATAAAATGGTAAATATTTATTATATGAACAATACATGTAACACAAGAAATAGTATAAAAAGGACAATAGAACCACAAATACAGGACAAGTGCATATACAGGGAGAATGTGCTCCTAATAATATAAGAAAAATCACTTGTGGTAGTTGTGGGGAAGCAAAATATAGCCCAAAGTAGCCATGTCAAAAAGATCCCCCACAATAGGGAAAATGTAAGGTGCTATAACCACACTCACATAACCACAGAACGCTGAGCATGCTTCATGGAATGAAAAACACTAATGTATAAGGCCAGCAAGAAACTGTGCAGCGCTGCCTAAGGTGAAAAAGGGAACCATGCTCACCGGTAAGTAAAGGGTAAAACAGGAGGGCACTCACCCCGCTCAGAGACGTCACCCCGACGTACGTTTCGTGGCAGACCTGCCACTTTTTCAAGGGGATAACATTGTGCACCTGTCACTATAATGGAGCTTGGGAGTGCGCATGCCCCGCTGTGGCCTGGGCGACTACCCCTGTGGTGGGGCGTCTCTTTGCGTCCTGCGCGCGCCCAGGCTTTCTGCCTGTGCGCGCGTCTCGAGGCATGACGCCGCTGTCACTGGGGGCTTGTCCGGTTCCAGCGGCGCATGCGCCGACATACCATCTACCATTGGTCAAACCGGACCATGTGACTAGGGAAGGAGAGGTATTTGAAGGTCCTTGGAGCGCATTCTCCCTGTATATACACTTGTCCTGTATTTGTGGTTCTATTGTCCTTTATATACTATTTCTTGTGTTACATGTATTGTTCATATAATAAATATTTACCATTTTATGATATATTGTCTTCACCATTGACTCCTATTTCTCCTTGTTATTATCCTTCCCTTTCTAATCTCAGCCACCTGGAGGGCTTTGAACATTGGGCCTGAAGAGGGATACGTAGATTTGAACATATACTGGAGGGGGATAGAATTAGAGATTTTACTTATTTACAAATGGAATTTGGAATCCAGAACTCAGAATTTTACAAGTATTTACAACTTAGACATGCGAACAAAGCAGAAAGCCTCATGGCAGGAAAACCCATGCAACAGAATAAGATTATACAGCGGACTGAAAAATCCACAGGAACAGCTGGGATGATTTCTCATTTATATTGGGACATACTACATTTGGTGCTTCTGAATTATCCTGTTTGTGCGAAGGAGAGGTGGGAGTGAGATATTGGCCCTATTGAGGACAATTTATGGTCAGAAATATTAGAAAGAGTCCCCGGTCTCTCACTGGAGAAGCCCATCGCCTGGCACATTTATATGTAATTCATCAAATCTGTCGCACTCCCAAGTTTTTATTCGATATTGGAGTTAGGCCCGATCCTCTTTGTCCAAGGTGTCGAATAAACACAGCCACCCTACTGCACATGTCATGGTCGTGTCCAAATCTTGAAGGGTTCTGGAGAGGAGTAATAGGGATAATTAATAGAGTATGTTCGGCTGAGCTGAGCAGAACTCCTTTTGTATGCATCTTAGGCTATACAGAGGACTTACCAATAGAAGAGGCTGGGAAGTTGGCCGTAGCTAGAATGCTTTATATGGCCAGAAAATTAATAGCCCAATACTGGATCTCCCACCAAACTCCCACAATTGTAGAATACGTAACCAGAATTAACTGGCTAGTCAATTTGGAGAAAGGTTTATACCGCAAGAGAAATTCTATTCTCAAATTTGAAAAAATATGGGCATACTGGATCAATCATTCAGGTCCTGCATCAAGAGAACTGACCAGGCTCCGTTTAGGTTTATCCCATATGATGGCACAGGGGTGAGGCAAGATCTGAATCCGACTGAGATTGTTATAATGTGATCTGGCAAACAACAAGGAGACTTGGGATGTTTAATTCATTAACTAAGACTGACATCAACCTGCTTTTGAAATCTTCCATTGTACGATTGTAACAATTGTGGGAGCGGCGTTATATGTAATCAGCTGTATAACCATTGTTTGTTTGGGGATTGTAAACGGGGGGAAGGGGTATTTGGGGTTAGAGATATATGTACCTCTAATGCAGGTCTCTGTTTTCTCCCTTTTTTTATTGTATTGAAAATCTTAATAAAAATTACTTTAATTAAAAAAAAAAAAGAAACTGAACAGCATATGAGCCACTGTGAGGGCCTCCTGGCGCAGCCGGAGAAGAGCAGAAGCCGTCGATGTGGCACGACCGTGTTCATCAAAGGTCCTGTGAAGTACTTCTTGAAAAGACTGGAGATAATTAATCATAGGATCCCCCCTCTCCCACAGCGGATTCACCCAGGCGAGGGCCTCTCCAGCAAGATGAGACATAATGACGCCCACCTTGGCCCGATCAGAAGAAAACATAAGCTCCAAAATTTCAAAGTGCAGCGTGCACTGGTTGATGAAGTCACAACACTGCACGGGATTGCCGTGGAAGCAGGCAGGAGCCGTCAGGTGAGGACTTTTACTAGCCGTGCAAGTGGGTACCTGAATGCCAGTAGCAGAGATGGGTGCAGCAGAGGATATCAGCGAATCCAAGCGTGTGGACACGTTGCGTAGATAGGTCATGATTTTGTCCAGTTGCTCCCTCTCTTGACATAACTCCACAGCCGGAGATCCCTGGGATCCAGCGGGTTCCATGGCCAGAGCAATCTGTAACGAATGGAAGCGGAGGCACAGGTGGTGAAGTTCACATTAGTTTTTTATTGTTTTTGTGGAACCTCAGGACCACGGTCCGGGGGGGCTCTGAAGGGGGCATAACTAAGTGAGCTCCAGACACCCGTAGTAAGTCCCTCGAACAAGGTCAGAAAGGAATGTCTGAGGGACACAGGTGCTACCTCCAGTTAGACCCCGGACACGTGGAAGCCGTCCCAGCGGGACCAATGGGTAAAGAGATTTAACAGATTTGGTAGAGTTGACCGGCGAGTCCCAGGTACTTGGGTATAAGTTGGTATCGGCGTTGTCCAGAGTTTCAGATGGCAGAGTGGCGGAAAGGAACGAAGCTGACGCAGACCTTGCAGACGTGGTTCTGGACAGTCGAGTAACAGGTAACTGATTGTTTGTCTCCGCACACTATGTAAGCGAAGCAGAAGACAGAACACTGCAGAAACACAGGCACAGTCACAGCGGAACCAGAAGCTAGCAACAGTAGATACTTGTTGCTCCGGCGCCCTCCCTATGGTGGAGGGGTCAGAAATAGTAAGCAGTACCATGCCATTGGTCAGAAGCATGTCAAAAAAATGCTCGCTGTCTCTAAGAGGCCGGGAGCACGCGCGTGCGCGTCCTAAGCACTCTCCCCGCGGACCTGCTGACAGCACACCAGGAAGCAGAGGGGAGGGAAGCAGCAGAGGCTGCAGCAGGACGGCTAGAGACCGGCACAGAGTGGGAGTCCTGACAAGGGCCCCGCAGAGGTATGGGACTGGGACCGGGTGTAAGACTCTCTCTACACTGTTCTCCTCCTCTATCTTCCTACCTTCTCCACCCACTCCCCCAACACCCTTTACTACCCAGCCTGGGATGAGACCATCCTCCAGTAGGGTACATCCAGGGTGCCCAGCTGCTAAAGTCTGTGTTGCGTGCAGGTGTTAGAGTCCTGGGTGGTGCTTCCTCCTTACCTGAGAGTGGGGTACCACACCTCCGGATGAGATGCAGTACCTCTGTGGCGACTGAGCCCTCAGGGGCACCACATAACAAAGTAACAAACAGTGCCGAATCTATTCGCTGTGTGGACGGGTAAGGCTGTGGTACAGAGCTGGGAGGACAGGTACAGCTGTGGTAAGGAGGTGTGTGGATGGGTACGGCTGTGGTACAGAGCTGTGTTGACAGGTATAGCAGTGGTACAGAGCTGTGAGGACAGGTACAGTTGTGGTACAGAGGTGTGAGGACGGGTACGGCAGTGGTACAAAGGGGTGCGTACAGGGACGGCTGTGGTACAGAAGGGTGAGTACGGGACGGCTGTAGTACAGAGGGGTGTGTATGGGGACGGTTGTAGTACAGAGTGGTAAGTACGGGGTCGGCTGTAGTACAGAGGGGTGTACGGCGACGGATGCGGTACAGAGGGGTGTGTACGGGGACGGCTGTAGTACAGAGTGGGGTATATGCGGACAGCTGTGGTACAGAGGGGTGTGTATGGGGACGGCTGTGCTACAAAGGGGTATTTATGGGGACGGCTGTGGTACAGAGGGGTGAGTACGGGGACGGCTGTGGTATAGAGGGGTGAGTACGGGGACGGCTGTGCTACAGAGGGGTGTGTACGGAGATGGCTGTGCTACAGAGGGTGAGTGTTATGTTTCGGTAGCTGAGGAGGACAGGAACAACAGCAGGGCAGCCGAACACCTGAGATGTTGGTAACTGATGGGTTGCAGATTCCTAAACTAACAACACAACTAGAGGTAGCCGTGGAGCGTTCCTACGTTGATCCTAGACGCCTCGTCACAGCCTGAGAGATAACTACACCTAAAGGCAGAAAGATAAAAGCTATCTGCCCCGGAGCAGATCCCCAAAGAAAATAGGAAGCCCCCAAACATATAATGGCGGTTAGACAAGATGAAAATACAAACATAGGCAGAAAATAGACTGAGCAAACACTGGGGCCAAAAGCTGACTAAATAGGTTAGGACAGGAGAGATTACTTTCTGCAACCAAGAAAACACTACAAAAATCCAACAATTCTGATTACAAAAATACTGAGATCACACGATCTCGCCACCCACTAAATCAGATCTCAGTGTGAACAAAAACCAAGCCTCAGCCGCTGAAAAAACAGGAAAAAGCAAATGAGCAAATAACAGTGGCTGCAGAAAAACTGTGAGGAGCTCAGGCCCCAGGAGGGGACCTGGCTGACCTCTACAAAAGTGCAGAAAACAATGCAAAAAGAAAGCACAAAAAGAAAAGCAAAAAATATTTTATCTGAAAGCAGGAGATGCAGGCAGGACTCCAGCAAACTTCCAAATGAACCAGGAACCACAATTGAGACAAGAACAATTGATCACTGGCAACCATCATGGGAGGGAACCTCCCTTATATCCGACCAGTCCGTGATTCCAGATTGCCACTCCTCGCTGAAAGGTTCAGTACTGTCTATAACCACCAGAGGGAGCCTCTGCTCAGAAACCATCTCTAGCACATTCATAACAGTACCCCCCCTTGAGGAGGGGTCACCGAACCCTCACATGTGCAACCAGGCCGATCAGGATGAGCTTGGTGATAGGCACGGATCAGTCTCCTAGCATGGATGTCCAAAGCAAACACCCAAGAATTGTCCTCCTGACCATAACCTCTCCACTTAACCAAATACTGGAGTTTCTGTCTAGAAAAACGAGAATCCAATATTTTCTCAACCACATACTCCAGATTGCCCTCAACCAAAACAGGGTCAGGAGGCGCAGCCATAGGAACCACTGGCTCGACAAACTTCTTCAATAAGGACTTGTGGAACACGTTATGGATCTTAAATGTCCCTGGAAGAAGCAAACGGAAGGAAACAGGATTAAGAATCTCCATGATCTTATAAGGTCCAATGAACCTGGGCTTAAACTTTGGAGATGCAACCCTCATAGGGATATTTCTTGAGGACAACCAAACCAAGTCCCCCACTTTAAACCGAGGACCATCAGTCCTATGCCGGTTGGAAAACCGTTGGGCCTTCTCCTGAGAGAGAGACAACCTCTCCACTACCTGGTCCCAAATCTGCTGCATTCGCTCCACAACAGAGTCAACACCCACACAGACAGAAGCCTCCGCCTGTCCCGAAGAAAATCGAGGGTGAAACCCAAAATTGCAGAAAAATGGAGACATCAAGGTGGCAGAGCTAGTCCTATTATTAAGAGCAAACTTAGCCAAAGGCAAAAAAGAGACCCAGTCATCTTGATCAGCAGACACAAAACATCTCAAATAAGTCTCCAAGGTCTGGTTTGTTCTCTCGGTTTGTCCATTGGTCTGAGGATGAAAAGCAGAGGAGAAAGATAATTGAACACCAAGTTTAGAACAAAATGTCCTCCAAAATCTGGAAACAAACTGGACTCCTCTGTCAGACACAATGTTCTCCGAAATCCATGTAACCGAACCACGTGCTGAAGGAACAAAGGCACCAATTCGGAGGAGGAAGGTAACTTAGGTAATGGCACAAGATGTATCATCTTGGAAAACCAATCACAGATTACCCAGATAACGGTCATTCTCTGAGAAACAGGAAGGTCGGAAATAAAATCCATAGAGATATGGGTCCATGGCCTCTTGGGCACAGGTAATGGCATTAACAAACCACTAGAGCGAGAGCAAGGCTTGGAGCGAAAGCAAGTCCCACATGACTGCACAAATTCCCTGACGTCACGAGACAAAGTAGGCCACCAAAAGGACCGACTCACAAGTCTCTGGTACCAAAAATCACGGGTTGACCAGCCAACGCGGAACAATGAATCTCAGACATCACACTCTTCTTCTACTGGTCTGGGACAAACAATTTCCCAATAGGGCAGCGCTCAGGTTTATCCTCCTGACACCCTTCCAAGGCCAGTCTCAAATTGGGCGAGATGGCGGAAAGAACTACACCCTCTTTCAAAATAACAGTAGGATCAGATAACTCAGGAGAGTCCGCAAAGAAACTCCTCGAGAGGGCATCCGCCTTAACATTCTTAGTGCCAGGAAGAAAAGAAAACACAAAATTAAAACGTGTGAAAAACAGGGCCCACCTGGCCTGTCTAGGATTAGGTCGCTTGGCTGATTCGAGATAAACCAGATTCTTATGGTCCGTGAGGACCACCACCTGATGTTTGGCTCCTTCCAGCCAATGTCTCCACTCTTCAAAGGCCCGCTTCATGGCCAATAACTCCCGATTACCCACGTCATAATTACATTCAGTTGGAGAAAATTTTCGAGAGAAAAAGGCACAAGGGTTACTCTTAGAGGTCTCTGGATCTCTTTGGGACAAAACGGCACCTGCCCCAATTTCAGAGGCATCAACACTCCACCTGAAACGGTAGAGAAACATCAGGCTGCCGTATAACAGGAGCAGAAGTGAATCTCTGCTTAAGTTCCTGAAACGCAGAGACTGCCTCAGGAGGCCAATTCACCACATCAGAACCCTTTTTGGTCAAATCAGTCAATGGTTTAACAATAACAGAGAAATTACCAATAAATTTACGATAAAAATTGGCAAAACCCAAAAATCTCTGAAGAGCCTTTAATGAAGTAGGTTGGACCCAATCACAGATGGCTTGAACCTTGACCGGGTCCATTTCAATAACAGACGGAGACAAAATGAATCCCAGAAATGAGACCTTCTGTACGCCAAAAAGACACTTTGATCCCTTCACATACAGTGCATTCTCTCTCAAAATCTGGAACACAGTCCGAACATGTTTCACATGGGAGTCCCAGTCATTGGAAAAAATCAAGATATCATCCAAATAAACAATCAGAAATTTATCCACAAAATCCCTGAAAATGTCATTCATGAAGGATTGGAAGACGGAAGGAGCATTAGTGAGCCCAAAGGGCATCACTAGGTACTCAAAATGCCCCTCTGGGGTATTAAATGCCGTCTTCCATTCATCCCCGTGCTTAATGCGAATAAGGTTATATGCCCCCCTGAGGTCAAGCTTGGTAAACCAACTAGCACATTTCACCCTGGAAAACAGGTCAGAAATCAAGAGTAACGGATATTGATACTTCACAGTGATCTTATTCAAGAGACGATAATCAATACACGGCCTCAATGAACCATCCTTTTTGGCCACAAAGAAAAAACCGGCACCCAAGGGTGAAGAGGATGGTCTGATATGACCCTTCTCCAAT
>JARQOD010008518.1:367-35248 GCA_033576555.1 Oophaga sylvatica
CTGTGTGTATGGCATGACCACAGACTGCAATCGCTTAGCAGTCAGCTGTGTCGCCTGTGAGTCTGACAGGACACAATCTTTTTCACAGCGGAACTGTGAAGTAACAGAGCTCGCTTATACCGCCATATAGCGCCACAACGCTTTTGTTATGACATGCTACAAGCACTAAGGAAAGATGGGAATTCTGTCCCTACAATAGAACTAAGCTGGATCCCTACGATGTAATGGGGAACCTGATCCTGTGACCAGACCCGCTAAAGTTCTCAGCTAGTCTGAACGAAGACCTATAGTTGCGAGGGAGGAATCCCTACAAGATCTAGGGACTGGGAGAAAAGGTGGACACCTCCTAACAGAAATTGTAGCAGGGAAAAATAAAACAGAAAACAAATTACTTAGAGATCCTAAGATCAAGCAAAACTGACTGAGAAAGGCACCTAAGCACCCGGCTAGCTTAAGAGTAGATAATACAATGAAGTCCAGCAAAGCCAGAAGGGCGGAGCCAGACTAAATAGGGAAAAAAGGTCATGTGACCAGCAAACTGAAACAAAACCTAACAAGAGGGTTCTAACAGTACCCTCCCTTCTAAGAGGATCCTCCGGATCCCCTAGGACTTAGGCTTATCCGGAAACCTCTTGTGAAACGCTCTGACAAGTCTAGACGCAGAAACATCATCCGCCCTCACCCATGAGTTATCCTCGGGTCCATAACCCTTCCAAGCGACGAGGTACTGCAAACTCCCTCTATACCGTCTAGAATTTAGGATGCGAGAAATCTCATATTGCCCGTCCTCCACCACCAGGGGAACAGTGGCCGAGACGTCTCCATCTGAGACCTCAGCTTTTTTCAAGAGAGAAACATGAAACACCGGATTAATCTTCCAGGAGGTAGGAAGCTCCAACTTAACAGCAGATTGGTTAATAACCTGAAGCACCTTAAAGGGCCCTACAAACTTGGGACCCAATTTCTTAGACAGAATCCTCAAGCGCAGATTCTTAGAGGACAACTGTTATGTTACGGTAGCTGAGGAGTGCAGGTAAAAAAGGAAATACACCAGAGCAGTTGGAATCTATGAGATTGCAGTACCCTGACTAACCACCGCAACTAGAGGCAGCCGTGGAGCGTTCCTACGTTGGTCCTAGACGCCTCGTCACAGCCTGAGAAACTAACTACACCTAAAGATAGAAATAGGAAAGCTATCTGCCCCGGAGCAGAACCCCAAAGATAATAGAAAGCCCCCAAACATGTAATGGCGGTTAGACAAGAGGAAATACTGACACAGAAAGAAAATAGTATGAGCAAACGCTGGGGCCCAAACTATCTAAATAGAAAAGGATAGGAAGGGTACTTACTGCAATCTCAGAAAACCCTGAAAAAACACCAACTCTACTAATTTCAAAATCACCTGAGATCACACGACCTCTACCACCTAAATTAGTTCTCTGGTGTAACAAAAACAAAACAGCAGCCACTGAAAAAAAACTGGAAAAAGCAAAAGTACAAAACACAGTGGCTGGACTAAACTGAGAGGGCAAAAGCCCCCGGAGGGGACCCTGAAGGCCCCCACAGAAGTGCAGGACAAAATGCAAAAATATAGCAAAAACACAAAATAAGAAATTGTCTTATCTGATAGCAGGAGATGCAGACACGACACAGCAGGCTACAAGGGAAACTGGAAAGAAGGATTCAGACCAGAACAATTGATCACCGGCAACCCTGATGGGAAAATGACTCCCTTATAAAAGACCAATCAGTAACACCTGATTCCCAGTCCTCACAATCCTCACTAGTACCGCTTGTAACCACCAGAGGGAGCCTCTGCTCAGAACTCATCTCAAACCCATTCACAACAGACAACCAAACCATGTCACCAATAGCAAACAAAACCTCTTGTCGTTTTCTATCAAAATACACTTTGGATCTTTTGTTAGCCTCCTGAAGGTTACCACGCACATCAGTCCAAACTCTCTCCAAAACACCAGAAAAATTCTCCTCTTCAGGTACAGCCGATCCCAATTTGGAAAATGACCCAAACAACGGATGTCTCCCAGTACAACAAAAAAAAGGCGAACAACCAGCAGAAGCGGATGTATGGTTGTTAAGAGCAAACTCAGCAAGTGGCAGAAACTCAGACCACCCCTCTTGATTATCAGTCACAAAACAACGCAAGAACTGCTCAACATCCTGGTTTTTCCTTTCTGCCTGGCCATTAGACTCGGGATGATATCCGGATGAAAACGACAAATGAACTCCAAACCTGTCACAAAAGGCGCGCCAAAAATGAGCCACAAACTGAGGTCCCCTATCGGAAGCAATGTCAGTAGGAACACCATGTAGTCTGACAATTTCCTTGACAAAGGCCTTAGCGAGAGTCTTAGCGCAAGGCAGTTTGATGAAAGGAACCAAGTGACACATCTTGCTAAAATGGTCCACGACCACCCAGATGACAGTGAAACCCTCAGTGGGGGAAGGTCAGTAATAAAGTCCATAGCCAAATGTGTCCAAGGTGCACTAGGGACCTCCAGAGGGCAAAGCAACCCCGCAGCAGGAGTATGGGAAGACTTAGATCTAGCACACACCGTGCATTGACGCACCCACTTAATGACTTCCTTCTGCCATCCAGGCAACCAAAAGCTGCGACCCACAAGTCTCTTGGTCTCAGAGATTCCAGGATGACCTTCCAACCGAGAGTCATGACATTCAACAAACAATTCTCTCCTCAGGGTACCAGGCACAAACAACCTCCCATGCGGCTTGTTAGATGGGGCATTCTCCTGTGCTTTAAGAATCTCATCTTCCAACACAGAGTCCAAAACAGCAATAACAACCCCCTCTTGCAAAATGTTTTCCTCCTCCTCAGTAGCCACCATAGGAGAAAAGCTGTGAGACAAAGCATCAGCTTTAACATTTTTAGTACCTGGGATGTAAGTAACGGTAAAATTAAACCGCGAGAAAAACAGTGCCCACCTAGCCTGACGGGCATTCAAGCGTTTGGCAGCATCAAGGTAGACCAGATTTTTATGATCGGTGAAGACTTGAACGGGAAATTCCGCTCCCTCCAAAAAATGATGCCAGTGTTCAAATGCGAGTTTAATTGCCAACAATTCCCGATTACCGATATCATAATTTAGTTCAGACTCAGAAAATTTCTTTGAAAAAAAAGCACAGGGATGTACTCCATCCGTCTTTTCCTGAGACAACACCCCGCCGACCCCCACAGAAGAAGCATCAACCTCAACCAAAAATGGTTTAGTCACATCAGGCTGCGTAAGGATGGGAGCAGAGCTGAACTTCTCCTTTAGCAACACAAAAGCCTCAATGGCCTCAGTAGTCCACTGAACCGCATCAGCACCTTTCCTGGTGAGATCGGTCAGAGGTTTGGCAATCACAGAAAAAATTTAATGAATTTTCTATAATAATTGGCGAACCCCAAAAACCTCTGTATTGATTTCACACCAATAGGTCTAGGACAATCCTGCACAGCTTGCACTTTCACCGGGTCCATCTCAAAACCTTCACTGGAGACAATGTAGCCCAAAAAACTAAGTCTGTACAGCGAACTCACATTTTTCTAGTTTGGCAAAAAGTGAATTATCACTCAGTAGCTGTAATACTTCACGCACACTCCTCCAATGAGACTCCAAATCCGGTGAATAAATCAAAATGTCATCCAAATACACAACCACACTTCTGCCGATCAAAGGTCTAAGGATGTCATTAATAAGATTCTGAAAAAATGCCGGAGCACTGGAAAGCCCAAAAGGCATAACCAGATTCTCAAAATGACCCAGTGGAGTGTTAAACGCAGTCTTCCATTCATCTCCCTCCTTCATGCGCAACAAATTGTATGCCCCTCGAAGATCAATTTTCGAGAACCACTTGGCCCCCACTAACTGGTTAAACAAATCATGAATCAATGGCAGTGGGTAAGGATTGCGTACAGTGATTTTATTAATCTCACGAAAGTCTAGACAAGGCCGTAAACCGCCGTCCTTTTTTTTAACAAAAAAAAATCCAACCGCCACAGGAGACTTGGAAGGCCTAATGTGACCGGCGGCCAAGCTTGTCTGTATGTATTCCTCCAAAGCCTTTCTCTCAGGAATAGTCAAATTAAATAAACGACTTTTAGTAAGAGTTGCTCCAGGGACAAATTCAATTGCACAATCATAATCTCTATGAGGAGGCAATACCTGCGATTCCTTATCAGAAAAAAATTTCCAAAAATCCTGAATCGGTACAGGTAGCTCCCCCTTAACTACAGCAGCAATACGCCCGTTACAACACCTGTCATAACAATTAGGACTCCAGTACTTAATTTCATTGGTAGACCAATCCAGTACCGGATTGTGCAATTTTAACCAAGGTAACCTCAAAATCACCAGTGAGGGCAAATTATTCAAAACTACCAAATCCAAATTCTCTTGATGAACATCATTAATAGTAAGAGGAAATTCACAGATATGGTGAGTAACATTTTTCAAGGGAGAACCATCCACAGCAACCACATTAATAGGGGAAGACAGAAGTTTGGGTTTTAATTTTAGTTTTTCCAAAAATTTCCCATCAATCACTTTGAGAGTTGAACCACAATGCACAAATACCCGAAACTCCATTAATTCCTCCTCAACAGCAGTGGTAGCAGAAAGAAAGACACCTTTATTGTTTAAACAAGCTATACAGGCGAAACTGACCTCATTTTTTTTTTCTTTATTCATTCGAAGAGCACAGTTCTTAATAAAATGCTTAGATTTGCCACAATAGAAACACAAACCTTCAGCAAATCTGCGTTCTTTTTCCCGAGAGTGAGGTGTCATTGCTCCAATTTCCATCGGCTCTCCAATGTCAGTACAGTCCCTCTCCAGACTTGGAGCTGACAAGGCAGATTTACTCTCATTAACCCTTGCACGCAGTCTCCTATCCACCCGTATGGCTAATTGCATAGCCTCTTGCAAGTTACCAGGTATAGGATAAGCAATCAGCAAATCTTTAACCCTTTCACTTAACCCTGCAAGAAATAAACTTTTCAAAGCTGAATCGTTCCACCCCACCTGAGTGAACCACCTTCGGAAGTGAGTACAATATTTTTCCACATTACCTGATCCCTGTCTCAAACGTCTCAATTCTGTCTCAGCTGATAAAACACGATCAGGATCGTCATACAATAACCCCAAAGCAGAAAAAAAACTATCCACTGATCTAAAGCATGGATCACTAGGCTGCAGAGAAAAGGCCCAGTCCTGAGGTTCTTTGCGCAAAAGTGACATTATGAACCCTATGCGCTGAGATTCATCACCAGAGGATCTGGGTCTCAAATGGAAATACAACAACAAAGCATTTTTAAAAGAAAAAAAATCTTGTTGTTCACCAAAAAATAAATCAGGCAAACGTACATTTGGCTCCACGAAATGTGCTCCAGAACAACTACTCACGTGTTGCTGGATCTCAGCCACCTTCAGAGAAAATCCCTGCAGGCGTTGAGCCAAATCCTGAACCGACACCATGATGGAAACAGAAAATCTTTCCTTAGAGATTTTTTTTTTTTTTTTTTTGGGCTGGACTTACTGTTATGATCTGCTACAAGCACTAAGGAAAGATGGGAATTCTGTCCCTACAATAGAACTAAGCTGGATCCCTACGATGTAACAGGGAACCTGATCCTGCGACCAGACCCGCTAAAGTCCTCAGCTAGTCTGAACGAAGACCTATAGTTGCGAGGGAGGAATCCCTACAAGATCTACGGACTGGGAGAAAAGGTGGACACCTCCTAACAGAAATTGTAGCAGGGAAAAATAAAACAGAAAACAAATTACTTAGAGATCCTAAGATCAAGCAAAACTGACTGAGAAAGGCACCTAAGCACCCGGCTAGCTTAAGAGTAGATAATACAATGAAGTCCAGCAAAGCCAGAAGGGCGGAGCCAGACTAAATAGGGAAAAAAGGTCATGTGACCAGCAAACTGAAACAAAACCTAACAAGAGGGTTCTAACAGCTTTAGTTAGACTCTGTGGTCTAATAGAGTTCACTTATACCGCCATATAGCGCCACAGCATTTTAGTTAGCGACTCTGTGATCTAACAGAGCTCGCTTATACCGCTATATAGTGCTACGGCATTTACATATGCGACTCTGTGTTTTGGTAGCTGAGGAGAAGAGGCAAAAACGGCAATACACTAGAGAGGCAGGAACCTATTGGATTGCAGTAACCTGAACTAACCACACAACTACGTTGATCCTAGACGCCTCGTCACAGCCTGAGAGATAACTACACCTAAAGGCAGAAAGAGGAAAGCTATCTGCCCCGGAGCAGATCCCCAAAGAAAATAGGAAGCCCCCAAACATGTAATGGCGGTTAGACAAGAAGAAGCACGGAAACAGACACAAAATAGAATGAGCAAATGCTGAGGCCCAATCTGTCTAGACAGAAAAGTACAGGAAAGGAGACTCACTGCAATCCAAAAAAAACCCTAAAAAGTACCAACTCTTCTGATTGCAAAAACACCTGAGATCACACGATCTCTACCACCACAATCAGATCTCTGGTGTAACAAAACTAAGCCGCAGCCACTGAAAAAAACAGGAAAAAGCAAATGAACAAATCACAGTGGCTTCAGAAAAACTGAGAGGAGCACAAGCCCCCGGAGGGGACCTGGCTGACCTCCACAGAAGTGCAGGGAACAATGCAAAAAGCAAGCACAAAAATAAAAGCAGAAAATATCTTATCTGATAGCAGAAGATGCAGGCAAGACTCAGCAAACTTCCAAATGAACCAGGAACCACAATTGAGACAAGAATAATTAATCACTGGCAACCATCATGGGAGGGAACCTCCCTTATATTAGACCAGTCAGTGATCCCCGATTGCCATTCCTCGCTGAAAGGTTCAGTACTGTCTGTAACCACCAGAGGGAGCCTCTGCTCAGAAACCATCTCTAGCACATTCATAACAGTACCCCCCCTTGACGAGGGGTCACCGAACCTCACTTGTGCAACCAGGCCGATCAGGATTAGCTCGGTGATAGGCACAGATCAGTCTCCTAGCATGGATGTCCGAAACAAACACCCAAGAATTGTCCTCCTGACCATAACTTCTCCACTTAACCAAATACTGGAGTTTCTGTCTAGAAAAACGAGAATCCAATATTTTCTCAACCACATACTCCAGATTGCCCTCAACCAAAACAGGGTCAGGAGGCGCAGCCATAGGAACCACTGGCTCGACAAACCTCTTCAATAAGGACTTGTGGAACACGTTATGGATCTTAAATGTCCCTGGAAGAAGCAAATGGAAGGAAACAGGATTAAGAGTCTCCATGATCTTATAAGGTCCAATGAACCTGTGCTTAAACTTTGGAGATGCAACCCTCATAGGGATATTTCTTGAGAACAACCAAACCAAGTCCCCCACTTTAAACCGAGGACTATCAGTCTTATGCCAGTTGGCAAACCGTTGGGCCTTCTCCTGAGAGAGAGACAACCTCTCCACTACCTGGTCCCAAATCTGCTGCATTCGCTCCACAACAGAGTCAACACCCGGACAGACAGAGGCCTCCGCCTGTCCCGAAGAAAATCGAGGGTGAAACCCAAAATTGCAGAAAAATGGAGACATCAAGGTGGCAGAGCTAGCCCTATTATTAAGAGCAAACTCAGCCAAAGGCAAAAAAGAGACCCAGTCATCTTGATCAGCAGACACAAAACAACTCAAATAAGTCTCCAAGGTCTGGTTTGTTCTCTCGGTTTGTCCATTGGTCTGAGGATGAAAAGCAGAGGAGAAAGATAATTGAACACCAAGTTTAGAACAACATGTCCTCCAAAATCTGGAAACAAACTGGACTCCTCTGTAAGACACAATGTTCTCCATGCCATGTAACCGAACCACGTGCTGAAGGAACAAAGGCACCAATTCGGAGGAGGAAGGTAACTTAGGTAATGGCACAAGATGTATCATCTTGGAAAATCTATCACAGATTACCCAGATAACGGTCATTCTCTGAGAAGCAGGGAGGTCGGAAATAAAATCCATAGAGATATGGGTCCATGGCCTCTTGGGCACAGGTAATGGCATTAACAAACCACTAGAGCGAGAGCAAGTCCCACAGGACTGCACAAATTCCCTGACGTCACGAGACAAAGTAGGCCACCAAAAGGACCGACTCACCAAGTCTCTGGTACCAAAAATCCCGGGATGACCAGCCAACGCGGAACAATGAATCTCAGACATCACACTCTTCTTTCACTGGTCTGGGACAAAAAATTTCCCAATAGGGCAGCGTTCAGGTTTATCCTCCTGACACCCTTCCAGAGCCAGTCTCAAATTGGGCGAGATGGCGGAAAGAACTACACCCTTTTTCAAAATAACAGTAGGATCAGATAACTCAGGAGAGTCCGCAAAGAAACTCCTCGAGAGGGCATCGGCCTTAACATTCTTAGTGCCAGGAAGAAAAGAAACCACAAAATTAAAATGTGTGAAAAACAAGGCCCACCTGCCCTGTCTAGGATTAAGTCGCTTGGCTGATTCGAGATAAATCAGATTCTTATGGTCCGTGAGGACCACCACCTGATGTTTGGCTCCTTCCAGCCAATGTCTCCACTCTTCAAAGGCCCACTTCATGGCCAATAACTCCCGATTACCCACGTCATAATTACGTTCAGTTGGAGAAAACTTTCGAGAGAAAAAGGCACAAGGGTTACTCTTAGAGGTCTCTGGATCTCTTTGGGACAAAACGGCACCTGCCCCAATTTCAGAAGCATCAACCTCCACCTGAAACGGTAGAGAAACATCAGGCTGCCGTAGAACAGGAGCAGAAGTGAATCTCTGCTTAAGTTCCTGAAACGCAGAGACTGCCTCAGGAGGCCGATTCACCACATCAGAACCCTTTTTGGTCAAATCAGTCAATGGTTTAACAATACCGGAGAAATTACCAATAAATTTAGAATAAAAATTGGCAAAACCCAAAAATCTCTGAAGAGCCTTTAATGAAGTAGGTTGGACCCAATCACAGATTGCCTGAACCTTGACCGGGTCCATTTCAATAACAGACGGAGACAAAATGAATCCCAGAAATGAGACCTTCTGTATGCCAAAAAGACACTTTGATCCCTTCACATACAGTGCACTCTCTCTCAAAATCTGGAACACAGTCCGAACATGTTTCACATGAGAGTCCCAGTCATTGGAAAAAATCAAGATATCATCCAAATAAACAATCAGAAATTTATCCACAAAATCCCTGAAAATATCATTCATGAAGGATTGGAAGATGGAAGGAGCATTAGTGAGCCCAAAGGGCATCACTAGGTACTGAAAATGCCCCTCTGGGATATTAAACGTCGTCTTCCATTCTTCCCCATGCTTAATGCGAATAAGGTTATACGCCCCCCTGAGATCAAGCTTGGTAAACCAACTAGCACTTTTCACCCTGGAAATCAGGTCAGAGATCAAGGGTAACGGATATTGATACTTCACAGTGATCTTATTCAAGAGACGATAATCAATACACGGCCTCAATGAACCATCCTTTTTGGCCACAAAGAAAAAACCGGCACCCAAGGGTGAAGAGGATGGTCTGATATGACCCTTCTCCAATGACTCCTTTATATAAGATCGCATAGCATCGTGTTCAGGTACAGACAAATTAAAAAGGCAACCTTTAGGAAATTTATCACCAGGCACTAAGCTCCTGTGAGGGGGCAAGGATGCAGATTTACTTTCACTAAATACATCTTAAAAATCAGTCAAAAAGTCAGGAACATCCTGAGACTGGGGAGAGGCAGAAAAAACAGGAGTGTCGGCATTAACACATTGGCAGCCACAATTGGTCACAGACACAGATTTCCAATCCAAAACAGGATTATGAGACTGTAACCAAGGGAAACCTAGTACAATAATGTCATGCAGATTATACAGCACCAGAAAGTTGCAACTCTCCTGATGATCTGGTTCAACCCTCATTATCACCTGAGTAGAAAACTGGGGTTTATTCTCCGCCAAAGGGGTAGAATCAATGCCCAGTAGGGGAATAGACTTCCGCAGGGGTATCATGGGAAACCCACAACGTTTGGCAAAGTCAAAATACATCAGGTTAATAGCTGCTCCTGAATCAACAAAAGCCTGAGCAGAAAATGTGGACAGGGAGCAAATCAGGGTAACAGTCAACAGAAATTTAGTCTGAACACTACCCAAGATAACTGAGCGTGCAAAACGTCTTCCCCGCTTAGGGCAGACTGAAATAGCATGAGAGGCGTCACCACAGTAGAAACATAACCCATTTCACTTTCAAAAGTCATGACTAGGGTTGAGCATTCCGATACTGCAAATATCGGGTATCGGCCGATATTGGCTGTATCGGAATTCCGATTCCGAGTTCCGATATTTTCGTCTTATCGGATACCGGAATCGGGATTGTCACTGTCACTGTCAGTGTCCGTCGGTCGGGTCTGTCAGGAGTCAGCGGCACTTACCTGGCAGAAGATCTCCGGCGGTCACGTCCTGGACTGCTTGATGGCCGCAATCTTCTTTCCCCGGCGGTCACATGCAGTTTCTCGCGATAACTGCAGTGACTGCTGGGTAATCCCGGCCGTAAAGCAGTCAGTCCGATGACGTCACCGCCGGGGAAGCAGGTAATCAGCTGTGCTGCGTCGCGATGACAGGCTCTGCCTGTCATTGCGATGTAGCAGAGTTGGATCGTCGTGGGACTGTCGTTATGGACTGCGTCGGACAGGTGGTATACTGTTGGTTTGTTTTTTTTTCTTTTTTTACAGGAGATCGATGGCGTCGCAGGAATGAGAGTACAATAAAATTAATGAAAACTGTGTTGTCTCTTTTATTTCATTAAAATACTTTTTTCTTGCTTTGTCTTTTTTTTATGCATTTAATAACTTTGGGATTAATAATGGATCGGTGTCTTATTGACACCTCTCCATTATTAACCGGGCTTATTGTCACCGTGCAATCAACGGTGACATTAACCCCTTATTACCCCGCTTGCCACCGCTACAGGGCAAGTGGGAAGAGCCGGGTAAAGTGCCACAATTGGCACATCTTTTGATGCGCCAAATGTGGGGCTGCTGTAGCCTGGTATTATCAGGCTGTTGAGGGCCAAAATCCATGGGCCTTGACAGTCTTTTAATACCAGGCCGCAGCAGTCTGCATTTTACTTGGCTGGTTAACAAAAATAGGGGGGATCCCCACGCCGTTTTTTTTTCGAGGGGATCCCCTATTTTTGTTAACCAGCCAAGCTAAGCAGACTGCTGTGGCCTGGTATTATCAGGCTGGCAAGGTCCATGGATATTGGATCCTTACCAGCCTGAAAAACCAGGCCTCAGCGGTCTGCTTCATCTGGCTGGTTAACAAAAATAGGGGGGACCCCACGCCAATTTTTTTCGAGGGGATCCCCTATTTTTGTTAATCAGCCAAGATATGCAGACTGCTGTGGCCTAGTATTATCAGGCTGGCAAGGTCCATGGATCTTGGCTCCTTAACAGCCTGAAAATCCAGGCCTCAGCGGTCTGCTTCATCTGGCTGGTTAACAAAAATAGGGGGGACCCCACGCCATTTTTTTTTCGAAGGGAACCCCTATTTTTGTTAATCAGTTCCCTCTGACGTCACTGATTGTGTCCCTGGCTGACCTGAAGTGAAAGTGGAAAGCAATCAATTAAGCTTTCCACTTAAGGGCCCGTCTCACATAGCGATATCGCTACCGAGATCGCTGCTGAGTCACTAGTTTTGTGACGCAGCAGCGAGCTCACCAGCGATATCGCTGTGTGTGACATTCAGCGACGATCAGCCCCCCTGCCGGGTATCGCTGATCGTCGCTGAAATGTCAGGACCTTTTTTTGATCGCTGGTTTCCCGCTGACAGGCACACATCGCTGCGTGTGACAGGCGGGAGACCAGCGATCCGCTGGTAACCAAGGTACACAGCGGGTTTCCATGCGCGGGGCTGTGCCTAGAAACCCGCTGTGTACCTTGGATACCAGCGCCCTGATGCAGGGAGCTGGTATCCAAGGTACACAGCGGGTTTCCAAGCGCTGCGCGGTGCCTGGAAACCCGCTGTGTACCTTGGTTACCAGCGGATCGCTGGTCTCCCGCCTGTCACACGCAGCGATGCGTGCCTGTCAGAGGGAAACCAGCGATCAAAAAAAGGTCCTGACATTTCTGCGACGATCAGCGATACCCGGCAGGGGGGCTGATCGTCGCTGAATGTCACACACAGCGATATCGCTGGTGAGCTCGCTGCTGCGTCACAAAACTTGTGACTCAGCAGCGATCTCGGTAGCGATATCGCTATGTGAGACGGGCCCTTAAGCGATGTTACCCGCAGTGTCGCTGTCCCAGATCGCTGCCTGAGCTGCCTGTTTGGCAGCTCAGCAGCGATCATGTAGCGATACACCAGCGATCCTGACAAGTGCATATCGTTGTCGGGATCGCTGGTGTATCGTTATGTGACACCCAGCCTTTACTCTCCTGTCAGGCAGGAGAGGAACTCATTCATTTGGGGTTTACTGTGAGGCTGCAGCATTAGCTGCGGTCCCTGCAGTAAACATTAACCCTTTCTGAAGGATTACACCGTGGGACGTGACTGTGCATGGGATAGGTAAGAATAATTTTGCTTTCTTATTTTATTTTTATTACAGGAAATGGTTTTTGCAGTAAAATAAAAGATGGTCAAAAACATGTGTCTTTATTTCATTAAAATGATTTTTAATTAAAGTGTGTGTGTTTTATTTTTATTTCATGTAATAGGATTAATAATTGATAGTTCTCTAATTGACAGCTCTCAATTATTAACCTGGCTTAAGGTCACCTTTCAATAGCAAGGTGGCTTTAACCTCATATTAACCCATTCGCCACCGCTACAGGGCAATGGGAATAGACGGGCAAAGTGCCAGAAAGGGCGAATCTAATTATAGATTTGTCTTTCCTGGGGTGTCTGGGGGCAGATGTTAGTAGCCGGGGGGGGGGGCAAAAATAATGGTCCCTCTCTGGGCTATTATTATCTGCCCCCACTCACTGGCTTTGTCTGTCTGGTTGCGAAAATAGGGCGGGAGCCCACGCATTTTTTTTCAGCAATTTTACACCTCATATATATACATGTCATTGAATTTGTGACACATATATATATATTTATATTTGTAGTTCATAGACTTCTATATAGTATAATAGCCGCTAATTCAATTGCCGGCTTTTGTGAAAATGCAGAACCCGACATGAAATGACACTTGGTGTACATAGGGTTAACCATGTCTTTTCATGTCCTTTGCTATCTAATTTGCACAAACAATTAAATCAGTCTATGTGTGCAAAATTTCACACCTGTAGGGGTTAATTAAAGGTGTAAATTCGTAGCAAAAAAGTCCGTTTTTTTTACAAAGAATTTACACCTTTAATTAACCCCTACAGGTGTGAAATTTTGCACACATAGACTGATTTAATTGCTTGTGCAAATTAGATAGCAAAGCACATGAAAAGACATGGTTAACCCTATGGTTAACCCTATGTACACCAAGTGTCATTTCATGTCGGGTGCCCAAAAGGCATAACCAGATTCTCAAAATGACCCAGTGGAGTGTTAAACGCAGTCTTCCATTCATCTCCCTCCTTCATGCGCAACAAATTGTATGCCCCTCGAAGATCAATTTTCGAGAACCACTTGGCCCCCACTAACTGGTTAAACAAATCATGAATCAATGGCAGTGGGTAAGGATTGCGTACAGTGATTTTATTAATCTCACGAAAGTCTAGACAAGGCCGTAAACCGCCGTCCTTTTTTTTAACAAAAAAAAATCCAACCGCCACAGGAGACTTGGAAGGCCTAATGTGACCGGCGGCCAAGCTTGTCTGTATGTATTCCTCCAAAGCCTTTCTCTCAGGAATAGTCAAATTAAATAAACGACTTTTAGGAAGAGTTGCTCCAGGGACAAATTCAATTGCACAATCATAATCTCTATGAGGAGGCAATACCTGCGATTCCTTATCAGAAAAAAATTTCCAAAAATCCTGAATCGGTACAGGTAGCTCCCCCTTAACTACAGCAGCAATACGCCCGTTACAACACCTGTCATAACAATTAGGACTCCAGTACTTAATTTCATTGGTAGACCAATCCAGTACCGGATTGTGCAATTTTAACCAAGGTAACCTCAAAATCACCAGTGAGGGCAAATTATTCAAAACTACCAAATCCAAATTCTCTTGATGAACATCATTAATAGTAAGAGGAAATTCACAGATATGGTGAGTAACATTTTTCAAGGGAGAACCATCCACAGCAACCACATTAATAGGGGAAGACAGAAGTTTGGGTTTTAATTTTAGTTTTTCCAAAAATTTCCCATCAATCACTTTGAGAGTTGAACCACAATGCACAAATACCCGAAACTCCATTAATTCCTCCTCAACAGCAGTGGTAGCAGAAAGAAAGACACCTTTATTGTTTAAACAAGCTATACAGGCGAAACTGACCTCATTTTTTTTTTCTTTATTCATTCGAAGAGCACAGTTCTTAATAAAATGCTTAGATTTGCCACAATAGAAACACAAACCTTCAGCAAATCTGCGTTCTTTTTCCCGAGAGTGAGGTGTCATTGCTCCAATTTCCATCGGCTCTCCAATGTCAGTACAGTCCCTCTCCAGACTTGGAGCTGACAAGGCAGATTTACTCTCATTAACCCTTGCACGCAGTCTCCTATCCACCCGTATGGCTAATTGCATAGCCTCTTGCAAGTTACCAGGTATAGGATAAGCAATCAGCAAATCTTTAACCCTTTCACTTAACCCTGCAAGAAATAAACTTTTCAAAGCTGAATCGTTCCACCCCACCTGAGTGAACCACCTTCGGAAGTGAGTACAATATTTTTCCACATTACCTGATCCCTGTCTCAAACGTCTCAATTCTGTCTCAGCTGATAAAACACGATCAGGATCGTCATACAATAACCCCAAAGCAGAAAAAAAACTATCCACTGATCTAAAGCATGGATCACTAGGCTGCAGAGAAAAGGCCCAGTCCTGAGGTTCTTTGCGCAAAAGTGACATTATGAACCCTATGCGCTGAGATTCATCACCAGAGGATCTGGGTCTCAAATGGAAATACAACAACAAAGCATTTTTAAAAGAAAAAAAATCTTGTTGTTCACCAAAAAAATAAATCAGGCAAACGTACATTTGGCTCCACGAAATGTGCTCCAGAACAACTACTCACGTGTTGCTGGATCTCAGCCACCTTCAGAGAAAGTCCCTGCAGGCGTTGAGCCAAATCCTGAACCGACACCATGATGGAAACAGAAAATCTTTCCTTAGAGATTTTTTTTTTTTTGGGCTGGACTTACTGTTATGATCTGCTACAAGCACTAAGGAAAGATGGGAATTCTGTCCCTACAATAGAACTAAGCTGGATCCCTACGATGTAACAGGGAACCTGATCCTGCGACCAGACCCGCTAAAGTCCTCAGCTAGTCTGAACGAAGACCTATAGTTGCGAGGGAGGAATCCCTACAAGATCTACGGACTGGGAGAAAAGGTGGACACCTCCTAACAGAAATTGTAGCAGGGAAAAATAAAACAGAAAACAAATTACTTAGAGATCCTAAGATCAAGCAAAACTGACTGAGAAAGGCACCTAAGCACCCGGCTAGCTTAAGAGTAGATAATACAATGAAGTCCAGCAAAGCCAGAAGGGCGGAGCCAGACTAAATAGGGAAAAAAGGTCATGTGACCAGCAAACTGAAACAAAACCTAACAAGAGGGTTCTAACAGCTTTAGTTAGACTCTGTGGTCTAATAGAGTTCACTTATACCGCCATATAGCGCCACAGCATTTTAGTTAGCGACTCTGTGATCTAACAGAGCTCGCTTATACCGCTATATAGTGCTACGGCATTTACATATGCGACTCTGTGGGATAACAGAGCTCGCTCATACTGTGTTGTGTTTTGGTAGCTGAGGAGAAGAGGCAAAAACGGCAATACACTAGAGAGGCAGGAACCTATTGGATTGCAGTAACCTGAACTAACCACACAACTACGTTGATCCTAGACGCCTCGTCACAGCCTGAGAGATAACTACACCTAAAGGCAGAAAGAGGAAAGCTATCTGCCCCGGAGCAGATCCCCAAAGAAAATAGGAAGCCCCCAAACATGTAATGGCGGTTAGACAAGAAGAAGCACGGAAACAGACACAAAATAGAATGAGCAAATGCTGAGGCCCAATCTGTCTAGACAGAAAAGTACAGGAAAGGAGACTCACTGCAATCCAAAAAAACCCCTAAAAAATACCAACTCTTCTGATTGCAAAAACACCTGAGATCACACGATCTCTACCACCACAATCAGATCTCTGGTGTAACAAAACTAAGCCGCAGCCACTGAAAAAACAGGAAAAAGCAAATGAACAAATCACAGTGGCTTCAGAAAAACTGAGAGGAGCACAAGCCCCCGGAGGGGACCTGGCTGACCTCCACAGAAGTGCAGGGAACAATGCAAAAAGCAAGCACAAAAATAAAAGCAGAAAATATCTTATCTGATAGCAGAAGATGCAGGCAAGACTCAGCAAACTTCCAAATGAACCAGGAACCACAATTGAGACAAGAATAATTAATCACTGGCAACCATCATGGGAGGGAACCTCCCTTATATTAGACCAGTCAGTGATCCCCGATTGCCATTGCTCGCTGAAAGGTTCAGTACTGTCTGTAACCACCAGAGGGAGCCTCTGCTCAGAAACCATCTCTAGCACATTCATAACAGTACCCCCCCTTGACGAGGGGTCACCGAACCTCACTTGTGCAACCAGGCCGATCAGGATTAGCTCGGTGATAGGCACGGATCAGTCTCCTAGCATGGATGTCCGAAACAAACACCCAAGAATTGTCCTCCTGACCATAACTTCTCCACTTAACCAAATACTGGAGTTTCTGTCTAGAAAAACGAGAATCCAATATTTTCTCAACCACATACTCCAGATTGCCCTCAACCAAAACAGGGTCAGGAGGCGCAGCCATAGGAACCACTGGCTCGACAAACCTCTTCAATAAGGACTTGTGGAACACGTTATGGATCTTAAATGTCCCTGGAAGAAGCAAATGGAAGGAAACAGGATTAAGAGTCTCCATGATCTTATAAGGTCCAATGAACCTGTGCTTAAACTTTGGAGATGCAACCCTCATAGGGATATTTCTTGAGGACAACCAAACCAAGTCCCCCACTTTAAACCGAGGACTATCAGTCTTATGCCAGTTGGCAAACCGTTGGGCCTTCTCCTGAGAGAGAGACAACCTCTCCACTACCTGGTCCCAAATCTGCTGCATTCGCTCCACAACAGAGTCAACACCCGGACAGACAGAGGCCTCCGCCTGTCCCGAAGAAAATCGAGGGTGAAACCCAAAATTGCAGAAAAATGGAGACATCAAGGTGGCAGAGCTAGCCCTATTATTAAGAGCAAACTCAGCCAAAGGCAAAAAAGAGACCCAGTCATCTTGATCAGCAGACACAAAACAACTCAAATAAGTCTCCAAGGTCTGGTTTGTTCTCTCGGTTTGTCCATTGGTCTGAGGATGAAAAGCAGAGGAGAAAGATAATTGAACACCAAGTTTAGAACAACATGTCCTCCAAAATCTGGAAACAAACTGGACTCCTCTGTAAGACATAATGTTCTCCATGCCATGTAACCGAACCACGTGCTGAAGGAACAAAGGCACCAATTCGGAGGAGGAAGGTAACTTAGGTAATGGCACAAGATGTATCATCTTGGAAAATCTATCACAGATTACCCAGATAACGGTCATTCTCTGAGAAGCAGGGAGGTCGGAAATAATATCCATAGAGATATGGGTCCATGGCCTCTTGGGCACAGGTAATGGCATTAACAAACCACTAGAGCGAGAGCAAGGCTTGGAGCGAGAGCAAGTCCCACAGGACTGCACAAATTCCCTGACGTCACGAGACAAAGTAGGCCACCAAAAGGACCGACTCACCAAGTCTCTGGTACCAAAAATCCCGGGATGACCAGCCAACGCGGAACAATGAATCTCAGACATCACACTCTTCTTTCACTGGTCTGGGACAAAAACTTTCCCAATAGGGCAGCGTTCAGGTTTATCCTCCTGACACCCTTCCAGAGCCAGTCTCAAATTGGGCGAGATGGCGGAAAGAACTACACCCTTTTTCAAAATAACAGTAGGATCAGATAACTCAGGAGAGTCCGCAAAGAAACTCCTCGAGAGGGCATCGGCCTTAACATTCTTAGTGCCAGGAAGAAAAGAAACCACAAAATTAAAATGTGTGAAAAACAAGGCCCACCTGCCCTGTCTAGGATTAAGTCGCTTGGCTGATTCGAGATAAATCAGATTCTTATGGTCCGTGAGGACCACCACCTGATGTTTGGCTCCTTCCAGCCAATGTCTCCACTCTTCAAAGGCCCACTTCATGGCCAATAACTCCCGATTACCCACGTCATAATTACGTTCAGTTGGAGAAAACTTTCGAGAGAAAAAGGCACAAGGGTTACTCTTAGAGGTCTCTGGATCTCTTTGGGACAAAACGGCACCTGCCCCAATTTCAGAAGCATCAACCTCCACCTGAAACGGTAGAGAAACATCAGGCTGCCGTAGAACAGGAGCAGAAGTGAATCTCTGCTTAAGTTCCTGAAACGCAGAGACTGCCTCAGGAGGCCGATTCACCACATCAGAACCCTTTTTGGTCAAATCAGTCAATGATTTAACAATACCGGAGAAATTACCAATAAATTTAGAATAAAAATTGGCAAAACCCAAAAATCTCTGAAGAGCCTTTAATGAAGTAGGTTGGACCCAATCACAGATTGCCTGAACCTTGACCGGGTCCATTTCAATAACAGACGGAGACAAAATGAATCCCAGAAATGAGACCTTCTGTATGCCAAAAAGACACTTTGATCCCTTCACATACAGTGCACTCTCTCTCAAAATCTGGAACACAGTCCGAACATGTTTCACATGAGAGTCCCAGTCATTGGAAAAAATCAAGATATCATCCAAATAAACAATCAGAAATTTATCCACAAAATCCCTGAAAATATCATTCATGAAGGATTGGAAGATGGAAGGAGCATTAGTGAGCCCAAAGGGCATCACTAGGTACTGAAAATGCCCCTCTGGGATATTAAACGTCGTCTTCCATTCTTCCCCATGCTTAATGCGAATAAGGTTATACGCCCCCCTGAGATCAAGCTTGGTAAACCAACTAGCACTTTTCACCTGGAAATCAGGTCAGAGATCAAGGGTAACGGATATTGATACTTCACAGTGATCTTATTCAAGAGACGATAATCAATACACGGCCTCAATGAACCATCCTTTTTGGCCACAAAGAAAAAACCGGCACCCAAGGGTGAAGAGGATGGTCTGATATGACCCTTCTCCAATGACTCCTTTATATAAGATCGCATAGCATCGTGTTCAGGTACAGACAAATTAAAAAGGCAACCTTTAGGAAATTTATCACCAGGCACTAAGCTCCTGTGAGGGGGCAAGGATGCAGATTTACTTTCACTAAATACATCTTAAAAATCAGTCAAAAAGTCAGGAACATCCTGAGACTGGGGAGAGGCAGAAAAAACAGGAGTGTCGGCATTAACACATTGGCAGCCACAATTGGTCACAGACACAGATTTCCAATCCAAAACAGGATTATGAGACTGTAACCAAGGGAAACCTAGTACAATAATGTCATGCAGATTATACAGCACCAGAAAGTTGCAACTCTCTTGATGATCTGGTTCAACCCTCATTATCACCTGAGTAGAAAACTGGGGTTTATTCTCCGCCAAAGGGGTAGAATCAATGCCCAGTAGGGGAATAGACTTCCGCAGGGGTATCATGGGAAACCCACAACGTTTGGCAAAGTCAAAATACATCAGGTTAATAGCTGCTCCTGAATCAACAAAAGCCTGAGCAGAAAATGTGGACAGGGAGCAAATCAGGGTAACAGTCAACAGAAATTTAGTCTGAACACTACCCAAGATAACTGAGCGTGCAAAACGTCTTCCCCGCTTAGGGCAGACTGAAATAGCATGAGAGGCGTCACCACAGTAGAAACATAACCCATTTCACTTTCAAAAGTCATGACTAGGGTTGAGCATTCCGATACTGCAAATATCGGGTATCGGCCGATATTGGCTGTATCGGAATTCCGATTCCGAGTTCCGATATTTTCGTCTTATCGGATACCGGAATCGGGATTGTCACTGTCACTGTCAGTGTCCGTCGGTCGGGTCTGTCAGGAGTCAGCGGCACTTACCTGGCAGAAGATCTCCGGCGGTCACGTCCTGGACTGCTTGATGGCCGCAATCTTCTTTCCCCGGCGGTCACATGCAGTTTCTCGCGATAACTGCAGTGACTGCTGGGTAATCCCGGCCGTAAAGCAGTCAGTCCGATGACGTCACCGCCGGGGAAGCAGGTAATCAGCTGTGCTGCGTCGCGATGACAGGCTCTGCCTGTCATTGCGATGTAGCAGAGTTGGATCGTCGTGGGACTGTCGTTATGGACTGCGTCGGACAGGTGGTATACTGTTGGTTTGTTTTTTTTTCTTTTTTTACAGGAGATCGATGGCGTCGCAGGAATGAGAGTACAATAAAATTAATGAAAACTGTGTTGTCTCTTTTATTTCATTAAAATACTTTTTTCTTGCTTTGTCTTTTTTTTATGCATTTAATAACTTTGGGATTAATAATGGATCGGTGTCTTATTGACACCTCTCCATTATTAACCGGGCTTATTGTCACCGTGCAATCAACGGTGACATTAACCCCTTATTACCCCGCTTGCCACCGCTACAGGGCAAGTGGGAAGAGCCGGGTAAAGTGCCACAATTGGCACATCTTTTGATGCGCCAAATGTGGGGCTGCTGTAGCCTGGTATTATCAGGCTGTTGAGGGCCAAAATCCATGGGCCTTGACAGTCTTTTAATACCAGGCCGCAGCAGTCTGCATTTTACTTGGCTGGTTAACAAAAATAGGGGGATCCCCACGCCATTTTTTTTTCGAGGGGATCCCCTATTTTTGTTAACCAGCCAAGCTAAGCAGACTGCTGTGGCCTGGTATTATCAGGCTGGCAAGGTCCATGGATATTGGATCCTTACCAGCCTGAAAAACCAGGCCTCAGCGGTCTGCTTCATCTGGCTGGTTAACAAAAATAGGGGGACCCCACGCCAATTTTTTTCGAGGGGATCCCCTATTTTTGTTAATCAGCCAAGATATGCAGACTGCTGTGGCCTAGTATTATCAGGCTGGCAAGGTCCATGGATCTTGGCTCCTTAACAGCCTGAAAATCCAGGCCTCAGCGGTCTGCTTCATCTGGCTGGTTAACAAAAATAGGGGGGACCCCACGTCATTTTTTTTTCGAAGGGAACCCCTATTTTTGTTAATCAGTTCCCTCTGACGTCACTGATTGTGTCCCTGGCTGACCTGAAGTGAAAGTGGAAAGCAATCAATTAAGCTTTCCACTTAAGGGCCCGTCTCACATAGCGATATCGCTACCGAGATCGCTGCTGAGTCACTAGTTTTGTGACGCAGCAGCGAGCTCACCAGCGATATCGCTGTGTGTGACATTCAGCGACGATCAGCCCCCCTGCCGGGTATCGCTGATCGTCGCTGAAATGTCAGGACCTTTTTTTGATCGCTGGTTTCCCGCTGACAGGCACACATCGCTGCGTGTGACAGGCGGGAGACCAGCGATCTGCTGGTAACCAAGGTACACAGCGGGTTTCCAGGCGCGGGGCTGTGCCTAGAAACCCGCTGTGTACCTTGGATACCAGCGCCCTGATGCAGGGAGCTGGTATCCAAGGTACACAGCGGGTTTCCAAGCGCTGCGCGGTGCCTGGAAACCCGCTGTGTACCTTGGTTACCAGCGGATCGCTGGTCTCCCGCCTGTCACACGCAGCGATGCGTGCCTGTCAGAGGGAAACCAGCGATCAAAAAAAGGTCCTGACATTTCTGCGACGATCAGCGATACCCGGCAGGGGGGCTGATCGTCGCTGAATGTCACACACAGCGATATCGCTGGTGAGCTCGCTGCTACGTCACAAAACTTGTGACTCAGCAGCGATCTCGGTAGCGATATCGCTATGTGAGACGGGCCCTTAAGCGATGTTACCCGCAGTGTCGCTGTCCCAGATCGCTGCCTGAGCTGCCTGTTTGGCAGCTCAGCAGCGATCATGTAGCGATACACCAGCGATCCTGACAAGTGCATATCGTTGTCGGGATCGCTGGTGTATCGTTATGTGACACCCAGCCTTTACTCTCCTGTCAGGCAGGAGAGGAACTCATTAATTTGGGGTTTACTGTGAGGCTGCAGCATTAGCTGCGGTCCCTGCAGTAAACATTAACCCTTTCTGAAGGATTACACCGTGGGACCTGACTGTGCATGGGATAGGTAAGAATAATTTTGCTTTTTTATTTTATTTTTATTACAGGAAATGGTTTTTGCAGTAAAATAAAAGATGGTCAAAAACATGTGTCTTTATTTCATTAAAATGATTTTTAATTAAAGTGTGTGTGTTTTATTTTTATTTCATGCAATAGGATTAATAATTGATAGTTGTCTAATTGACAGCTCTCAATTATTAACCTGGCTTAAGGTCACCTTTCAATAGCAAGGTGGCTTTAACCCCATATTAACCCATTCGCCACCGCTACAGGGCAATGGGAATAGACGGGCAAAGTGCCAGAAAGGGCGAATCTAATTATAGATTTGTCTTTCCTGGGGTGTCTGGGGGCAGATGTTAGTAGCCGGGGGGGCAAAAATAATGGTCCCTCTCTGGGCTATTATTATCTGCCCCCACTCACTGGCTTTGTCTGTCTGGTTGCGAAAATAGGGCGGGAGCCCACGCATTTTTTTTCAGCAATTTTACACCTCATATATATATATACATGTCATTGAATTTGTGACACATATATATATATATTTATATTTGTAGTTCATACACTTCTACATAGTATAATAGCCGCTAATTCAATTGCCGGCTTTTGTGAAAATGCAGAACCCGACATGAAATGACACTTGGTGTACATAGGGTTAACCATGTCTTTTCATGTCCTTTGCTATCTAATTTGCACAAACAATTAAATCAGTCTATGTGTGCAAAATTTCACACCTGTAGGGGTTAATTAAAGGTGTAAATTCGTAGCAAAAAAGTCCGTTTTTTTTACAACGAATTTACACCTTTAATTAACCCCTACAGGTGTGAAATTTTGCACACATAGACTGATTTAATTGTTTGTGCAAATCAGATAGCAAACGACATGAAAAGACATGGTTAACCCTATGTACACCAAGTGTCATTTCATGTTGGGTGCTTCTGTCTTTTCACTGAAGCCGGCTTTACCCGGCAATTGAATCAGAGGATATTTTACTATGTAGAAGTGTATAAACTATACATATATGTATATATATATGTCACAATGACATGTATATATATATATATGTATTCTATGTGTGTATATTTAGTGTTTACAAGGAAAGAATGGGGTTTTTTTAGTTGCGATATTTTGTTCCCATAGACTTACATGGGACTTCCGGTATCGGTATCGGGTATCGCCGATATTTTAGTGATATCGGCGATACCATTCCGATTCCGATACTTTAGGATATCGGAAAGTATCGCTCAACTCTAGTCATGACGCTGTGCCCCAGAAGTCATTCTATCACACTGCATGGGCTCAGAAGCTGGATCACAAGGCAACACTATCTCACGCATACCTCTGCCCTCACGCAAATGTCTGCCAATTTGAATAGTCAATGACATAGAATCATTGAGACCAGAGGGAGCAGGGAATCCTACCATAACATCCTTTACATTCTCTGACAGCCCCTTCCGAAAAAGGGCTGCCAAAGCATCACCATTCCATTTAGTCAGGACTGCCCACTTTCGGAATTTCTGACAGTACAACTCAGCGTCTTCAAGACCCTGATTTAATGCCAACAAGGTTTTTTCAGCTTGATCAGTGACATTAGGTTTATCGTACAATAACCCCAGAGCCAGAAAAAATACATCAATGTCATTCAAAACAGGATCCCCAGGTGTCAGGGAAAAAGCCCAATCCTGAGGGTCGCCACGCAGGAAAGAGATGACAATTTGAACCTGCTGTGCTGCGTTCCCTGAGGACTTAGGCTTTAAGGCAAAAAACAACTTACAGTTATTTTTGAAATTCTGAAATTTAGCCCGATCCCCCAAAAACAAATCTGGCATGGGAATCCTAGGTTCCACAACCGGCAATCTAGCAAGATAGGTAGCAATACTCCGAACCTCAGTGGCAAGCTGATCCACACGGCCAGACAACTGTGCAAGCTCCATTGAGAGAAAAAAAAATCCTCCTCGGCACCCAGAGAAAAAGAGGGAAAAAATGCAACAAACAGGAAAAAAAAATCTCTGACAGCTCTGACAACTTTTTTTTTTCTTTCCACACTATTTTTCCCTTCTGTGAGTACCATATAATTTTCAGTTTAGGCCGGTGATACTGTTGTGTTTTGGTAGCTGAGGAGAATAGGCAAAAACGGCAATACACCAGAGAGGCTGGAACCTATTGGATTGCAGTAACCTGAACTAACAACACAACTAGAGGTAGCCGTGGAGCGTTCCTACGTTGATCCTAGACGCCTCGTCACAGCCTGAGAGATAACAACATCTAAAGGCAGAAAGATGAAAGCTATATGCCCCGGAGCAGATCCCCAAAGCAAATAGGAAGCCCCCAAACATGTAATGGCGGTTAGACAAGAAGAAGCACGGACACAGACACAAAATAGAATTAGCAAACACTGGGGCCCAATCTGTCTAGACAGAAAAGTACAAGAAAGGATACTCACTGCAATCCAAAAAAAAACCTAAAAAATACCAACTCTTCTGATTGCAAAAACACATGAGATCACACGATCTCTACCACCTCAATCAGATCTCTGGTGTAACAAAACTAAGCCGCAGCCACTGAAAAAACAGGAAAAAGCAAATGAACAAATCACAGTGGCTTCAGAAAAACTGAAAGGAGCACAAGCCCCCGGAGGGGACTTGGCTGACCTCCACAGAAGTGCAGGGAACAATGCAAAAAGCAAGCACAAAAATAAAAGCAGAAAATATCTTATCTGATAGCAGAAGATGCAGGCAAGACTCCAGCAAACTTCCAAATGAAACAGGAACCACAATTGAGACAAGAACAATTGATCAACGACAACCATCATGGTAGGGAACCTCCCTTATATCAGACCAGTCAGTGATCCCCGATTGCCATTCCTTGCTGAAAGGTTCAGCACTGTCTGTAACCACCAGAGGGAGCCTCTGCTCAGAAACCATCTCTAGCACATTCATAACATACTGCCAATTTGCACCATTTTACTAGCAGCAGGCTCTGCCTGCACGGTGGACCCCGGGCTGCGAACGCACCTCTCCTTAATATCTTTTAGGTGCGTTCTGCCAGCCCTAACACATGGTATCTTCTAATACAGTACTCTTTTTCTGCTTTTTATATTCTGGTCTAATCCATACTGAGCCTGTGAGCGTCTGTGTGTGACTCCGGAAATATATACGGAGATTGAAATTTTCCCCTATACTATATACACCTAGTATCTTCTGATACAGTACCCTTTTTCTGCTTTTTATTTTCTGGTCTAATCCATACTGAGACTGAGAGCGTCTGTGTGTGACTCTGGAAATATATAGGGAGGTTTACAATTTTCCCCTATACTATATACACCTGGTATCTACTGATACAGTACCCTTTTAATGCTTTTTCTATTCTGGTCAAATCCATACTGAGCCTTTGAGAGTCTGTGTGTGACTCCGGAAATATATACGGAGGTTTACAATTTTCCCCTATACTATATACACCTGGTATCTTCTTATACATTACCCTTTTTCTGCTTTTTATATTCTGGTCTAATCCATACTGAGCCTGTGAGCATCTGTGTGTGTCTCTGGAAATATATACTGAGATTTAAAATTACCACTACACTGTATACAGCTGTACGCTTCTGATACAGTACCCTTTTTCTGCTTTTTAAAATCGGGTTTAATCCATTCTGAGCCTGAGTGCGTCTGTGTGTGACTCAGGAAATATATCCGGAGATTGAAATTTTCCCTTATACTATATACACCTAGTATCTTCTGATACAGTACATTTTTTCTGCTTTTTATATTCTGGTCTAATCCATACTGAGCCTGTGAGCGTCTGTGTGTGACTTCGGAAATATATACGGAGATTGAAATTTTCCCCTATACTATGGTATCTTCTGATACAGTACCCTATTTCTGCTTTTATATTCTGGTCTAATCCATACTGAGCCTGTAAGCGTCTGTGTGTGACTCCAGAAATATATACAGAGATCAAAATTTTCCCCTATACTATATACACCTGGTATCAACTGATACTGTACCCTTTTTCTGATTTTTATGTTCTGGTCTAATCCATACTGAGTAGTGTTGAGCATTCCGATACTGCAAATATCGGGTATCGGCCAATATTCGCTGTATCGGAATTCCGATTCTGAGTTCCTATATTTTTTGCATATCGGATACCTCAATCTGAGTTTTCCTGTAAAGTATATGGGGAGTTCATGTGTCACAGAACGAAGTACGTGACACAGGAACTTCCCGAAACTGTCACTGTCAGTGTCGGTCGTGTCTGTCAGGTGTCAGGACTCAGCAGAGTCTGCACTTACCTGGCAGAAGATCCCCTTCCCGGTGGTCACGTCCTCCTGGATGGCCGCCATTACCCTGTCCCTGGCGGTCACATGCAGAATCTCGCGATAACTGCAGTGACTGCCGGGTACTGGGTAATCTCGGCCAGCTGTACTCTCGCGACAGCTGGCCGTAAACCAGGTCAGATGACGTCACCGCCGGGTACGCAGCACTGGTAAGCAGCTCTGCTCTATGTGCATGTCAGGCTCAGCCTGTCATCCAGATGTAGCAGAGCTGAACTCGTCGTGGGACTCTGTCAGTGTTGGTCTGGTCAGTCAGGAGTCAGGACTCCGCAGAGTCAGCACTTACCTGGCAGAAGATCCTCTGTGGTCACGTCCTCCTGGATGGCCGCCATAACCCTCTCCCTGGCGGTCACGTGCAGCTTCTCAGGATAACTGCACGTGCTGTCGGGTACTGGGTAATCTCGGCCAGCTGTACTCTCGTGACAGCTGGCCGTAAACCAGTCCGATGACGTCACTGCCGGGGAATCTCCTCAGATAAGCAGCTCTGCTACATCTGCACGCCAGGCTCAGCCTGGCATGAAGATGTAGCAGAGCTGGACTCGTCATGGGACACTCGTGATTTTGGACTGCGTCAGACAGGGAGTATTTGTGCTGGTTTGTTAATTTTGTTTTTTTACAGGAGATCGATGGCGTCGCAGGATGAGCGTGAAATAAAAATAATGAAAACTGTGTGTTAGGGTCTGCGGAACGCACTAAATATATGAGGTAGAGAGATGCGTTCGCAGCCCGGGGTCCACCATGCAGGCGGAACCTGCTGCTAGTAAAATGGCGCAAGACGCAAACTCTGTTATCCCGCAGAGTCGCCAAAGTAAACACCGCAATGCGCTGTGGCAATATGTGCAAACTCTGTTATTTCACAGAGCCGCAAGAGGGAGTGCCGCAGCGCAATATGGCGATGTGTGCGAACTCACTGAACACAACTGAGTCACAAAATAAACACGCTAGGGCGCTGTCTAGCGTTGAAAGCGAACCCTGTTACGTCACAGAGCTACTGAGAAAAAGTTCTGTGTTCTGTCAGGCACCCAGGTACACAGTTAAGTGCTAAGCGAACATAGAAAGTGATCATGCGCTAATGTCCTAGCGGGAGTCACCCGCAATCTATGGCGTCTGAACGCCAGGCCCTGAATACGGCAATCAAACTCCTCACCGGTTATGCCGGTTATCTAGGGCATCTAGGACACCGACCCTGACCAGCTAACATACCAAACTCCTCACCGATTAAGTCGGTATTCTAGGGGCTTATTTCAGGCCGGGCCCTAACCACACACACACATGACCACACTGGCGCAAAGCATATAATGGTTGATACTAGCGAATGGCGGCTCAGCATTGCCACCCTTTTATAATAACAGCTACAGGACCTGTCAGAAGCAAGGACCAATGAAACTTGTTCCAGAACACCAGTAGTCACAGGACCTTCCTGGCAGACCAATAGGAGCTGCTGAAGTACCTGAGCATGTGACCCCTGATCTTCAATGAGATATCTCACCCTGGGCATGCTCAGAAGGAAAAACAAGGACTTTGTCCTAAAGACGTCTGCTCGCCGCTAACCAGTACTGGCCACAATAACAGAGTCTGGAGGAGCAGCAGTAATCCTCTGCACACTGCCAGACTGGGCGAGACGATGGGACCGACGTCTAAGTTGAGCAGAGTCCACTGCGGCCGGAGACGAATGGCTCGAGATTCCCCTTGTGCAGAAGCGGGAACTCGACCCCTAACATTACCCCCCTCCTAGCGCCCCCCTTCTCTGGGCCTCGCTGCGTTCAAAAGCAGCGATGAGCTGCGGAGCGTGAACGTGCTCGGCAGGCTCCCAGGACCTATCCTCAGGCCCATAACCCCTCCAATCCACCAAATAAAATCTTTTGCCCCTTACACGGCGTTCACCTCATGGTCATCCTTAGACGAACCCGATGTCCCGGCAGATGACTCGGAAAACCGGGACATGAGCACGGGTTTCAAGAGGGATACATGTGTTAGGGTTCGATTTCCCGCTGCTGCACAAGGGGAGTCTCGAACCCGTCTCGCTGAGGTCTCCCACTCATCTCCGGCCGCAGTGGAGCCTGCTCAGCAGAGACGTCGGTCCAAGCGTCTTGCCCACTCCACTACTGTGCAGTGACTTGCTGCTGCCTTTCCTGGATCTGCTATTATAGCCAGTGCTGGAGCAGACGTCTTTGGGACAAAGTCCTGCGTTTTCCCTTCTGAGCATGCCCAGAGTGAGATCTCTCATTGGAGATCAGAGGTCACATTTTCAGGTGCTGCAGCGGCTCCTATTGGTCCGCCAGGAAGGTCATGTAGCTACATGTGTTTGTAACAGTTTCTCATTGGTCCTTGTTCCTGGAAGGTCCTGTAGCTGTTGCTATAAAAGGGTAGCATGGCTGGGCCGCCATGCGCTAATATCAACCATTGTATGCTATGCACCAGTGTGGTCATGTGTATGTGTGGATAGGGACCCGGCTGAAATAAGCCACTAGAATACCGACTTAATCGGTGAGGAGTTTGGTATGGTAGCTGGTCAGGGTCGGTGTCCTAGATGCCCTAGATTACCGGCATAACCGGTGAGGAGCTTTGATTGCCGTATTCAGGGTCTGGCGTTCAGACGCCATAGATTGCGGGTGACTCCTGCGAGGACATTAGCACATGATCACGCTTTATGTACGCTTAGCACTTAACTGTGTACCTGAGAGCCTTACAGGACACAGTGCTTTTTCTCAACGGCCCTGTGACGTAACAGGGTTCGTTTTCAACGCTAGTCAGCGCCCTAGCGTGTTTTTTTTGCCACTCAGTTGTGTCTAGTGAGTGCGCACACATCGCCATATAGCGCTGCGGCTCTCCTTCTAGCGGCTCTGTGGAGTAACAGAGTTCGCACTCATTGCCACAGCTCATTACGGCGTTTATGTTGGCGACTCTGCGGGATAACAGAGTTTGCTTCTCGCACCATTTTTACTAGCAGCAGGCTTCGCTTGCACGGTGGACCCCGGGCTGCGAACGCACCTTTCTACATTATATATTTGGTGTGTTCCGCAGACCCATAACAACGTGAAAGGTGTCGGAGATACCCAGGCGTGGTGGAAGAGCCAAACGGTATACCACAGGGTTAACCTGCTCGAGGACCTTGAAAGGACCCAGGTAGCGGGGTGCCAACTTAGTGGACTCAACTCGCAGCCTAATGTTACAGGCGGAGAGCCACACCAAGTACCCAGGAGCAAATGTTGGAGCGGGGCGCCGATGTGCGTCGGCGGAGGACCTCATCCTCTCCTTGGATGCCTGAATAGCATCCTGGGTATGGTCCCAAATGTCCCGTGCCTCCACAGCCCAGTCTGCCACCCTGGAGTCGGCGGAAGCATGGGCACCGGAACCCGCGGATGCTGACCATAGTTCAGGAGGAATGGAGTCTGTCCGGTGAAGTCAGCCACAGCATTGTTTAGTGCAAACTCAGCCCATGGTAGCAAGGATGCCCAGTCATACTGCCTGGCTGAGACAAAATGTCGTAGATAGGTGACCAAGGTCTGGTTGGCCCTCTCTACCAACCCATTCATCTCAGGATGGTACTCTTAAGAGAGATTTAACTCAATACTAAGTAGACGACAAAGCTCTCTCCAGAACCGAGACGCAAACTAGGGACCTCGGTCACTGACAATTTTGTCCGGCATGCGGTGTAGACGGAAGATGTGCCTAACGAACAACGCTGCCAGAGCCCATGCAGAAGGTAACCGTGGTAGCGGCACCAGATGCACCATTTTGGAGAAATGGTCAGTGATTACCCAAATGATGGTGCAACCCCGAGACTTGGGAAAGCCCACCACAAAGTCCATCCCAACCATCTCCCAGGGCCTGTCTGCCACCAGCAAAGGGTAAAGTAACCCAGCTGGCCGTTGTCGTGGAGACTTATTCTTGGCGCAGGAGACACAAGCCCGAACATAGTCCCCAACATCACGGACCATATGCGGCCACCAGTATGTTCTCGCCAGCAATTCACCGACCCTGACCAGCTAGCATACCACACTCCTCACCGATTAAGTCGGTATTCTAGGGGCTTATTTCAGCCGGGCCCTAACCACACACGCATGACCACACTGGCGCAAAGCATATAATGGTTGATACTAGCGCATGGTGGCTCAGCATTGCCACCCTTTTATAATAAAAGCTACAGGACCTGCCAGAAACAAGGACCAATGAAACTTGTTCCAGAACACCAGTAGTCACAGGACCTTCCTGGCAGACCAATAGGAGCTGCTGAAGTACTTGAGCATGTGACCCCTGATCTCCAATGAGAGATCTCACCCTTGGCATGCTCAGAGGGGAAAAACAAGGACTTTGTCCTAAAGACGTCTGCTCGCCGCTTACCAGTACTGGCCACAATAGCAGAGTCTGGAGGAGCAGCAGTAATCCTCTGCACACTGCCAGACTGGGCGAGACGCTGGGACCGATGTCTAAGCTAAGCAGAGTCCACTGTGGCCAGAGATGAATGGGAGACCGCAGCTGAAATGGTTTGAGATTCCCCTTGTGCAGAAGCGGGAACTTGACCCCTAACACTGTGTGGTGTTTTATTTCATTAAAAGACTTTTTTCTGGCTGTGTATTTTTTAAAAAATTTACAAACTTTATGATTAATAATGGATCGTTGACTTATTGACGCCTCTCCGTTATTAACCGGGCTTATTGTCACCATTCAATGGTGACATTAACCCCTTATTACCTCGCTTGCCACCGCTACAGGGCAAGTGGGAAGAGCCGGGTAAAGTGCCACAACTGGTGCATCTTTGGATGCGCCAATTGTGGGGCTGTTGCAGTCTGGTATTTTTAGGCTGTTGAGAGCCAAAATCCATGGGCCTTGACAGTCTTTTAATACCAGGCCACAGCAGTCTGCTTTTTACTTGGCTGGTTAACAAAAATAGGGGGGACCCCACGCCATTTTTTTTCAAGGGGATCCCTATTTTTGTTAACCAGCCAAGAAAAACAGACTGCTGTGGCCTCGTATTATCAGGCTTGCAAGGTCCATGGATATTGGCTCCTTAACAGCCTGAAAAACCAGGCCTCAGCAGTCTGCTTCATCTAGCTGGTTAACAAAAATAGGGGGGACCCCACGCCATTTTTTTTTTCGAGGGGATCCCATATTTTTGTTAATCAGTTCACTTCAGGTCAGCCGGGATTCCCTCTGACGTCACTGATACAGTGCGTTGTCCCCGACTGACCTGAAGTGAAAGTGGGAAGCAATCAATTATGCTAACCACTTCCTCTCCTGTCAGCCAGGAGAAGAAATGATTCAGTCGGGGGTTTATTGTGAGACTGTCAGCATTAGCTGCGGTCTCTGTAGTAAATATTAACCCTTTCAGAAGGATTACATCAGGGGACCTGACTGAACATCGGATAGGTAAGAATAATGTTGCTTTATTAATTTATTTTTATTACAGGTGAACAAGGGCTTCACAATGAATGGCAGTAAATTAAAATATGGTCAAAAACTGTGTTTATTTCATTAAAATGATTTTTAATTAATGTGTGTTTTATTTTTATTTCATACAATAGGATTAATAATTGATAGTTGTCTAATTGACAGCTCTCAATTATTAACCTGGCTTAAAGTCACCTTTCAATAGCAAGGTGGCTTTAACCCCTTATTAACCCATTCGCCACCGCTACAGGGCAATGGGAATAGACGGGCAAAGTGCCAGAAAGGGCGAATCTAATTATAGATTTGCCTTTTCTGGGGTGTCTGGGGGCAGGTGTTAGTAGCCAGAGGGGGGGCCAAAAATAATGGTCTCTCTCTGGGCTATTATTATCTGCCCCCACTCGCTGGCTTTGTCTGTCTGGTTGAGAAAATAGGGCGGGAGCCCACACATTTTTTTTCAACAATTTTACACCTCATATATATATATATATATATATATATATATATATATATATATATATATACATGTCATTGAATTTGTGACACATATATATATATATTTATAGTACATACACTTCCACATAGTATAATAGCCGCTAATTCAATTGCCGGCTTTTGTGAAATTACAGACCCGACATGAAATGACACATGGTTTACATAGAGTTAACCATGTCATTTCATGTAGTTTGATATATGATTTTCACTAACAATTACATGAGTGTATGTGTGCAAAATTTCACACATGTAGGGGTTAATTAAAGGTGTAAATTCGTAGCAAAAAAATGTGTTTTTTTTACAACGAATTTACACCTTTAATTAACTCCTAAATGTGTGAAATTTTGCACACATACACTCATGTAATTGTTAGTGAAAACCATATATCAAACTACATGAAATGACATGGTTAACTCTATGTAAACCAAGTGTCACTTCATGTCGGGTGGTTCTGTAAATTCACAAAAGCCGGCATTGCTCGGCAATTGAATCAGAGGCTATTTTACTATGTAGAAGTGTATGAACTATAAATATATGTATATATATATGTCACAATGACATGTATATATATATTATATATATATATTTATATTCTATGTGTGTATATCTAGTCTTTACAAGGAAAGAAAGGGTTTTTTTTTATTACGATATTTCTGTCCCATTGACATGCATTGGGTTTCCGGTATCGGATCGGTGATACCCGATACTTTTTGAGTATCGGGCCGATCCAATCCGATCCGATATTTCTGGATATCGGGCAGTATCGCTCAACGAGCCTGTGAGCATCTGTGTATGACTCCAGAAATATATACGTAGATTTATATTTTCCCATACACTATATACAACTGGTATCTTTTCAAACAGTACCCATTTTATGCTTGAAATTGTATTTGTCTAATCCATACTGAGCCTCAGAGCGTCTGTGTGTGACTCCGGAAATATATACGGAGGTTTACAATTTTCCCCTATACTATATACACCTGGTATCTTCTGATACAGTATCCTTTTTCTGCTTTTTATATTCTGGTCTAATCCATACTGAGCCTGTGAGCATCTGTGTGTGACTCTGGAAATATGTACTGAGATTTAAAATTACCACTACACTGTATACAACTGTATGCTTCTGATACAGTACCCTTTTCTGCTTTTTATACTCTGGTTTAATCCACAATGAGCCTGAGAGCGTCTGTGTGTGACTCAGGAAATATATCCAGAGATTGAAATTTTCCCCTATACTATATACACCTGGTATCTTCTGATACAGAACATTTTTCTGCTTTTTATGTTCTGGTCTAATCCATACTGAGCCTGTGAGAGTCTGTGTGTGACTCCGGAAATATATACGGAGATTGAAATTTTCCCCTATACTGTATACACCTGGTATCTACTGATACAATATCCTTTTTCTGATTTTTATTTTCTGGTCTAATCCATAGTGAGCCTGTGAGCATCTGTCTATGACTCCGGAAATATATACGTAGATTTATATTTTCCCATACACTATATACAACTGGTATCTTCTCAAACAGTTCCCATTTTCTGCTTGAAATTTTATTTGTCTAATCCGTACTGAGCCTCAGAGCATCTGTGTGTGACTCCGGAAATATATACGCAGTTTTACAATTTTCCCCTATACTATATACACCTGGTGTCTACTGATACAGTATCCTTTTTCTGCTTTTTATATTCTGACTCTAATCCATATTGAGCCTGAGAGCATCTGTGTGTGACTCCGGTATTATAAACTGAGATTTACAATTTTCCCCTATGCTATATACAGGTCCTTCTCAAAAAATTAGCATATAGTGCTAAATTTCATTATTTACCATAATGTAATGATTACAATTAAACTTTCATATATTTTAGATTCATTACACACCAACTGAAATTTGTCAGGTCTTTTATTGTTTTAATACTGATGATTTTGGCATACAACTCCTGATAACCCAAAAAACCTGTCTCAAAAAATTAGCATATCAAGAAAAGGTTCTCTAAACGACCTATTACCCTAATCTTCTGAATCAACTAATTAACTCTAAACACATGTAAAAGATTCCTGAGGCTTTTAAAAACTCCCTGCCTGGTTCATTACTCAAAACACCCATCATGGGTAAGACTAGCGACCTGACTGATGTCAAGAAGGCCATCATTGACACCTCAAGCAAGAGGGTAAGACCCAGAAAGAAATTTCTCAACAAATAGGCTGTTCCCAGAGTGCTGTATCAAGGCACCTCAATGGGAAGTCTGTTGGAAGGAAACAATGTGGCAGAAAACACTGTACAA
>JARQOD010008519.1:0-35247 GCA_033576555.1 Oophaga sylvatica
TATTGATAGCCTTCCTTCTTCACGTGTTGCTTTTTTCGCATTCAGCTCTTCTTCTCCTTTTGGAGCTTGGTCTTGCAACTTCTTGAGCAGATCCCAGGACGTCTTTTTGTCAGGTTTCTTGTCTTCAGTCGTCATGTAGTAGTTGTCCGGCTCTTACGACCTCTCCCACTTCTCCATGTTGTCTTCCTTTGGCTGCTTCTTTGGCTGCCATGTCCGCCATGTTATTGCCTCACGCCTCTTCTGTTCTCAGTTTTCCATGCACTTTGATTTTCAAATTGCCACCATTTTGGAAGTTGGAGTACACCCAGCAGGTCCCTGAAGGCTCCATAATGCTTCACGGTTGTCCCGTTTGCTGTGATGAAGTCCCTTGCAGCCCAGATGGGCCCAAAGTCGTGTGCTATGCCATGCGAGTACCTGTAGTCGGTGTAGATGTTTGCAGTCTTGCCTTCTGCCATCTGGCAGGCCTTCGTCAGCGCTATCAGTTCTGCTTCCTGGGCTGACAGGCTAGGTGACAGACTTCTGGACCACAGGATTTCTTGATTGCTGGTCACTGCACTTCCTGTATGGAAACTTCTTCATCATCTGCAAATCTGGAGCCATCCAAGTAGAGGATAAATTCTGTAAATTTTGTTCTGGAAAGTCCATATTGTATCCCCCCTTGGGAGTGGGAGTAGAGTAGCAGGGATGAGGACTGTAGGTCTGGAGACGGTGACATTATGAGACAAAGGCGATAGAGGCGCCACAAAGATGCCTGGCGGTGGGGAGATTATTGTTTGTTGAGCTTGATTGAAGATTGCCAAGATGTCGTGTGGAGTGAGAGTTTCCAGTGGCTGTCCAAGAGTGATGTCAGCAACCTTGTCCAGGAAGGTGTGTGCTGCAGATACTGCCATCAGGCAGGAGGGTGCTCCTCTTGCAACTGGATCCAAGCAGGCTGAGAGGCAGCCTAAAAGTCTCTGTTTTCCCCCGTGAATCCGTGTCAGGACTCCAGTAGCATGACCTTCTTTCTTCCATCAGGTAGACGGAAAGACTTCTCGTAGTCAGGTAGGCCTGGTATTGGCGCTGAGACTGTGGAGTTCTTCCAATTTCCTGAATGGGTTGAAGGCTGCGTCCGATAGAAGGAGCGGGATTGCGTTGATACAAGCGCACAGAGGCTGCATTAGGACTGAGGCATCAGGGATCCAGGTTCTGCAATACGACACTAGACCAGGGAAGGCCTGCAGCATTTTCGGAGTTGTTGGGGGAGCCATCTTCTCCATAGTGGTCTTCCAGTCATTTGACAGGTGTTTCGTCTGGTGGGCAATACAGTGTCCCAGGGATGTAATTTGCTTCTGACATCACTGGACTTTGTTCTTCCAGACCTTGCGTTGCTGTTCTTCCAGGTAGAGTAGGAGAGACAAGGAATGGACTGTGCAGGTATCGATGTCAACCACACAAAAGAGAAGATCATCCACGTGTTGTAGAAGAGTGACTTGCATATCCTGCAATCCAGTTGACGAGGATGGAGGACATTGTCTTGGTGAAACTTGAAGGGCTTGTTTTGAGCACCTTGAGGCAACACTGTCCATATGCACTGCACTGGTGCGTGAAGGCTGGCCTCCAGGAGGAGGGGAACACTGAAGAAGGCACTGGCCAGGTTGATCACCGTGAATACCGTTGCGGTGACTGGGACTTTTGAGAGCAGAGTGTGCGGGTTCAGCACTGTTGAGGTTTCAAATACCGTAGCCTCTGTCACGGCCTCCAGGCCTTGCACCATTCTGAACTCAGTGGGGTTTACAGTCTTTTTCTTTACTGTGGAAAGCTGGTATTGATTTCGATGGGCGAGGCAGCCCAGTTTGGCCTTGTCCTTCAGTATGCGGCAGGGGACTCCCATCTGCCGGCGCAGAGCTGGCGGGAAAACAAGCCGTCTACTAGGATCCACATCATGAGAGATGACGACCAGCTGGCTTTCTTGTTCTCCACCAAGACAGTCACTGTGTTAGCACCTGCTCTGGTCACAGGGGGTCTTCTTGTTGGGACGTCTCCTTAACCGGCTGCTTTTTTCTCAGCACGGGCCATCAGTTGTTTCTTTTTCTCCAGCTCGGTCTCAGGTCAGTATTTGTGCACAAGTTTGAAGAGCTGAGTGGCTTTTTGCCGGTCTAGGGCCTGGGTGAACTGGTTGATTGCAGGGGGCACCTCCTGGTGCTTGCAAAAGATGGACCTCTGGCGTTGGAGCCGGATGAGGTGTTGCCATTCCATGAAGCGAGTAGGGTCCTTCTTGAGTTGAATATCCTGGCCAATGTCAAAGTTCTCAGGCCGTCTTCTTAGGCGAGTTCACTTAGACCTTCAGTTGGTCAGAGACATCTTGACTCTGGGTGATGGAGTGGCTTTTCTGGTACTATGTCCAGCACCTCCTGTGATAGGTCTGCAGTGTGGTTGTTCCTGTTTCTTCTTGGGTCAGGGGTGAAGAAAGTGTCATGGTCCCATCTTCCTGGAACACTCTGGTCGCTTTCAGCTTCTGCAGTAGGTTCACTCCCAATAGGTTGAGGGTGCAGGTATTTGACACAACAAACTGGGACATGATGGAGTGTTCTGGCTGAGTCCACATGCTCAGGGGCTTCATAATCTGGAAATGTCTGACTTGACCATCAATTTCCATGCAGGACGCAGAAGATTCTGATAGATAGGTGAGGTTGCGGAGTTCCACAAGAAAAGATCTGACTACGCCATCCACTCTCAGGATATTGGTCCCACTGGTGTGGTTCCCTGTGGACTTGGCGTGCTCCTGTCCTATGGACGAGGTTCTTCACTGCTTTCTGTGTTTCATCTTCTTCTGGGCGAAATCAGTGTTCTGCACCGGTTCCGGAAATGACCAAACTTGCCACAGTTGTAACACTGGACATCCCTTCTGTCCCGGCGGGACTCAATCCTTTTTGCTACTGCGAGCAGGGTATCCATTGCTATTGACGTGTACTCAGGCCTGGCTACTACCAGTGGTTTCCTGATTGGTTCTCTCAGTCCATGCACAAAAGCCTGTGCCAACATCCGTCTGTGTGTCTGATCATGGGTAATGAGGCCCAAATCTTGAAACACTTGCATCACTCTGTCATGGAACTTCTCCACAGACTCTGTCTTGTCTTGACTCATGTCATGTAGGCTGAGAGTTTGTCCTGTCAGTCTGCTTTTGGCCCATTCTCTGAGCTGCTCAATTAGCTTTGGTCCTGTCTCCCAGGCATACGCATCTAACTCTGTTGGAAGCTTGAAGTGTTCTCTCATAATTGGCCAGAATGCATCACCTGCTTTTATTTCCATTACGGTCCAGACATCATTCCAGGTTGCTGCATACGTTCGCTGGATCTGCTGCATTTTTTGGCAAAATGGCATGGGGTGTATCCCTGGGTCTGGCAGCATACTGATCACCTGGCTTGGGATGAAGGGCTCATAGGATGGTGCCTCTACCTGTCCCTGCTCTATTGGTGCTTGTGTGTTTTCTTCCCTAGTATTGGGCAGCATGTATGACGTTGTGTCTTCATCTTCATCAGATGAGAAGTGACATGGTGTGCTTGGTGCATATACTGGGTGATGTTGCGGTGGATCAGTGTCATAGTTCCATGTTGGCAGCTCTGCTTGGCACTGAGGTTCCTCATTTGTGTCTGCAGCTACACTTCCCCCCTGTGAAGCCATGGCTGTGGGCTCTGCTAGCTGTTGTGTCTGGGGGCTACCAGCAGCATTTTGTGTAGGGAGATTTGCACTTTCTTCTCCTGATATAATGACTGGCAATGTTTGTACTGTGCTTGGGATAGACAGGGTGCCCTGTGCTGGAGGCACTGAATACAGGGACACCACATTGCTTTGATTGGGCGTTGAAAACGCTGCAGGCAGCCCCCAGACACAACAGCTAGCAGAGCCCACAGCCATAGCTTCACAGGGGGGAAGTGTAGCTGCAGACACAAATGTCCCGATGTGACTGTTCTACACGTGAGATCGCCGTGAGACACTTGGTATTAAATGGACTACGGCTGACAGGGAGTGTTATATGTTGGTTTATTATTTTTTGATTGTTGCAGGAGACGAGGGCGTCTGGGATTAGGCGTTCAGTAAATATAGTTAACTTAGATTCAATAAAGGAGTCTGTGTGATTATTTCAAATAAAGGGCTTTATTCTGGCTGTGTGTTTATTTACCATATAGCTGTAGGATTAGTAATGGAGAGGTGTCTTATAGACACTGGCACAGGCAATACTGTCGCAGTCCTGGGTACGGGTTGGTCAGACATCTGCATCGGGTAGCAGTAATGCAGGCATTCCGATCTCCAACAGAATAATTTCTTTCAGAAGAGGAAAATACCTTTGAGAAAAAACCACATGAAACCATACGACCGGTAGAGGATTTTTGAGAGAGGACAGCTCCAGCGCCTATGGAAGAAGCATCTACCTCAAGAAAAAATTGCTTAGCAGAGTCTGACAGATGGAGGACGGGAACAGAAGAGAAGGCTTCTTTCAAAGAAGTAAAGGCATCCTCTGCCTCTGGGTCCAACTTTTGGGATTCACACCTTTCTGGGTTATGGCCTAGATAGGTGCCAACCGGGTGGAAAAATGTGGAATAAATTGACGATAGTAATTGGCAAATCCCAGGAACCATTGTATTGCTTTAAGACCAGACGGTCGAGGCCATTTGAGGATAGCGGCTAGTTTCTCGGGATCCATCTTCAGACCTGTGGACGAGACTACCGTATGTAACTGAGAAAAGGCTGGGAGGATTGCTCAAAGACACATTTTTCAAACTTAGCATACAGTCTGTTCTCTCTGAGCCTTTGTAGGACTAGGCGGACATGATTCCGATGAGTAGTTAAGTCTACGGAGTAAATCAGGATGTAGTCCAGGTAGACAACAACATATGAGTAGAGGAGATCTCTAAAAATGTTGTTTACAAACTCCTGAAAGACCGCGGGTGCATTACTGAGACCAAATGGCATTACCAGGTATTCATAATGTCCATCCTGGGTATCGAAGGCTGTTTTCCACTCGTCTCCTTCACTTATACGAATCAGGTTGTAGGCCCCACTGAAGTCTAGTTTTGTGAAGATCTTGGCCCCATGAAGACGATCAAACAGCTCTGAAATAAGAGGCAACGGGTATCTATTTTTTACCGTGATCTGGTTTAACCCCCTGTAATCGATGCAGGGCCGTAACGATCCGTCCTTTTTCTTAACGAAGAAGAATCCTGCCCCTGCCAGAGAAGATGATTTTCAGATAAAGCCTCTAGTCAGATTCTCCTGGATATATTCCGACATGGCCTGGGTCTCTGTATGAGAGAGAGGATAGATTCGCCCTCGAGGGGGAGATGTTCCGAGAAGCAGATCTATGGAGCAGTCATACGACCTGTCAGGAGGTAGTCTCTCCGCTTCCTTTTTCCTGAAGACATCAGAGAAGGTCCAGTAAGAGGATGGTAACCCCGGTAGGGCAGCTGGCTGAACAGAAGGAGCAACTGGACGAATGGGAGAGATACATTGATCAGAACAGTAATCTCCCCAGCACAGGACTTCTCCAGTTCTCCAATTTAGAACGGGTTAATGGGTTCAGAACCAGGGCAAACCTAGAAGCAAGGGGTGAGACAAACCAGGCAAAACATAAAAACAGATTCTTTCAGAATGCGTTAGACCTACCCAGAGTTCCACTGGCACAGTCTGGAACCAGACGGGCTCGGTCAAGGGTTTGCTATCCACGGAGGTCACTTCCAGTCGATTAGTAAGGAGCTGAACTGGAATCTGATAACGATCCACAACTCTTTGCTGGATGAGATTCCCGGCGGCTCCGGAATCCAGAAGACAAAGTTCTGAAAACGTAGCTGTGCCGAAGGACATAGAAACAGTCATTTGCCAAGTTGGAGAGAGATGATCCTTACCTAGGGTGGCTTCTCCTACCGACCCTAGGCTCTGGAGTTTCTCGACCTCAGTGAAGAACAGCAGAACTGATGCTCAGAACTGCCGCAGTAGAAACATTTCCCTTACACGCGACGCGCCTCCTGGCGCTACCTGGCCAAGCTCATTTGATACACTTGCATAGGTTCAGGAAGAGAGACTGGGGACGAGGACACAGACAGTCTCCGGAAATTAGGATCCATGCGAAAAGGTTTCTTCTCCCGCTTGGACTCTCTAGAACGCTCTTGAAAGCTAAGGTCAATCCAGGTTGCCAAGGACATCAGGTCGTTTAAAGTAGCAGGAGTATCCCGACCCGCCAGCTCATCCTTTATTCTCCCGGATAACCCCTCCCAGAAAGTAGCCACCAAGACCTCATCGTTCCAGGATAACTCTGAGAAGAGGGTTCGGAAACGTACTGCATACTAAGCCACAGTGAGGCTCTCCTGGCGCAGCCGGAGGAGAGAGGAAGCTGTCGAAGAGGAACAGCCAGGTTCGTCGAAGGTCCTGCTGAAAGCTTCTAGAGAGGACTAAAGGTTATTAACCAGAGGATCCCCTCTCTCCCACAACGGATTTAGCCAGGCGAGCGCTTCTCCAGTGAGGTGTGACATTATGAAGCCCACCTTGGCCCGTTCAAAAACAAACATATCCTCCAGGAGTTCAAAATGCAGGGTACATTGATTTAAGAACCCCTGACGTTGAGCGGAATTGCCATTAAACCGAGGGGGAGCTGCCAAGCGAAGACCTGCCGTGCAACAGGGAACCTGGAAACCGGTGGGCGAGACAGGAGTAGCCGAGGATATCACTGAATCCACATGGCTAGACAGGTTGTGTAGATAGGTTGTGATCTTGTCCTGCTGATCCTTCAGGCGAGTAACCTCTTGACACAACTCTGCAGATGGAAGTGTTTGGGACCCAGCGGGTTCCATGGCCGGAGCAATCTGTAACGAATAGAAGTGGAGGCACAGATGTTGCAGTGCACATTGGTTTATTTCAATTTTCTTTTGTGGAACCACGGACCCAGAGATAACTGCAGGGGGCGTAACTATGTGAACCCCAGACACCCATAGTAAGACCCCTCAAACAGGGTCAGAATTGAATGCCCAGAGGACACAGGTGCTATCTACTGTACAGACAGATCCCGGAATGTGGAAGTTGGGCCAGCGATGCAGAATATCAGGCAGGGATAACAGTTAGCGATGAAGTCGGATAAGGCCTCTTTCACACATCAGTTTTTTGCCATCAGTCGCAATTCGTCATTTTTAGAAAAAAATGGATCCAGCAACTGATGACGCTGGATCCATTTTATGTACAATAATAGTATATACATTGTGTTCTTTTTGTATAATGTATGTGATGTGTTCTAATGTTCGTGTACAGTTTAGGGAAAGTTAGGTGCTGTCTTCTGGGGACACTAAAGGAGGGCACCTTAGGATATAGTCCTTATACATTGGGTAAGTGTAGTTCTGTTGTGGGCCACTAGATGGGGGTATACTAGTGGGCACTGTTAGGAGTAGTTGATAGGATGTTTATAGAGGGTTACCGGATAGTAGTGAGAAGTTCCTAGGTAGTTAGGTCATTGTGAGGAAAACAGCACCGACCGCCACACGGTAGCCCAGGGTATCACGGCTTATGATCCCACCGCTGCCACCAAGGTGACGATAAAAACACACACGACGGCTGCTGCTGTCCGACCCAATGTGTCAGGAATAATCTGCAGGGATTTATATTTATCCCACTACCCAGTTCCACTTAGGAAATTGCAGCTCTCCGGCCCCCCTCCTTACCCTCAGGTCAGTCAGGGAACTGCACCTAGGATAATTAGTCGCTGGACGGGCCGCTTGGACATGTACTGGCTATTGGGCACGCTGCAGTGAGAGAATTATAATTACTCCGGGCCGCAGCCAGGCAATACACTTATAAAACCCGCTCCAACGCCACCCAATAGGTCAGCCCTTTACACACTAACTGCCACCAGCCTCTGGGTCAAGAATGTGGGGCAGAGGCCACCCCAATTTAGTAGCGTAGTTACTTCAGGCACGTGCTGATTCGTTTATAGAGCAGGAGAAACAAACTAGTAAATTTTATATCTTTACTCCAAAAAGGTTTGACAGTGTTTATAAAGTTTTAAAACAAGATTTTACAAAAGGGGAGACAATCGAAATATGTACAATTCGGTTACAGAAAATAAAAGGGGTTAACATACGGAAGATCAACTTACAGTTCTTAGATCATAGTAGGCAAGCCATACGGTCGGGAGATGGGTGACACATCACAATGCATCACAGAGGTCTCTACGTCTGGTGTCCAGGACAGAACTGAGGCAGAATACCTGGCCCCTGCCTTATAGAACTGTGGCCGTGACATCATAAACGGGGTGGAGTTACCGGGGTCCTCCTCTTGCTCTAAGTGGTAATCTTAGTTCAGAAAACTCATAATTATCATAACTTAGAGATGGAGTCTCTTACAGCGATGCGCAGCGTACCATTGTACTCCGCAAGACGTTGGCGTGCATTTAAGTCTAAACGCAGAGTGCCTGGGTGGATCGGCTGAGCAGGAATCTGTTTCTTAGGTTCTGCTGGTGCCTGCGCTTAGAAAATTCACTGATCCCTGGATTCACCGATGAATTGGCAGATATGAAAATTGAATACTTATAACTTACACAGGAGCCAAGATATTTGATCTTGAATAACTACCATACAACAAAGGAACAGACCATGTGGTTTCTCAGCCGCTTTCAGCCGGCCTCCCAGTGGGGGCTAGCCACCTGGAATCAGATTACACAGAGTGTGTAGTGAGCTGGAGAGGGGGGGGAGCCCACAGGCTGCAAAGCCTACGGAATGAAGTAGTTGTGGAAAGTTATAGAGAAGCATAAAAAATGGAGCTCTCCAAGTTATTGTCACAGTCATACAGGGCCAGTGTGCCCAAGTGTCCACATGGGCTATAGGCCGACAGCCACGCAACGTTCAAGTGCGGCAAACTACGTTACCCAAGGCCACTGTATATCATATCAGTGGGCCTGTACAGAGAAAGAAGATGTGGTGTTTTACCACCTGGGCCAATGCTTTTAGGGCAGAAGTTGGCTGGATTAAGGAGATGAAAGGAGTTGGAACTTCAACGGGATCGGTACAGACGGGCCAGATTCTTCACCAGGGGCCACCAAATGTAGTGATTGATGAATTCATGTCTGGGGCGAAACAGGCTGAAGGAAATGTCATCATGGCGAAGTCAGGCCAGGAAGGTACTGGGGAGCAGTCTAGGATGGTCCGGCGTGTACTGCACAGAAGTGACAGCAAAGCAGGGAAAGATAAGGAAACAAGTGAACCCCATGATGTGCCAAATGTGGATGTAACGTGTGAAGAGTTAAGTAAAGAGAATGTTCCAGTTATCCTGGACTGTGTCTCCATTACTGGGGGTCGCCTGAAAGAGGGACCGTCGTCGCCTGGGAAGTGCCCGGGGAAAGCTGAACTTCGAGATGCAGGTACACTAAAGAGAAGAGTACAGTTTCATGTAGGGGAAGGATTGGACACAGATGTTGCAAAAATTCAGGTCACGACTACAGTCCTGTCCCTCCCTTACACGAGCAGTAGCTGTGGGGGAGTTACTCGTCTCCCAGCTGGTTACAAGAAGGTGGGGGTCCTGGATGGGTGTGTGGACTGGTGCTGTGAGGGTGCTACGCCAGTGCAGGCCACATATAACTGATGTTGCGGGTTCACCAGGACCTCTGTAACCATTGCTTCTCATTACTTCACCACAACCCAGCTGGACACTATAGTCCTGTTTACGAAGAGTCCTTTTTTCGCCCTGCGGTTCTGTGGTTTCTGATAGGCATTCTGACCCAGGACCCGACTCCGTAAAATTACTCTGTCTCTCAGTCACTTCTGCTCCAGATCTCGCTATCTCTTTACTTCAGTCTCCTCTCATTTAGGGAAACGCCAGAATGTGACACTGCTCACAGTGAACCTTAGGTCCTTCTCTATGCACTCCAGGCCTTATCTGACTTCCTAACAGGAAACTACCTCTGTTCCCTCAGCTTATCCACTCCCACTCTTGGCTAGTCCCAACTATTAACACTGTCTCCCCCTGCTAACTACCTGTAGCAGGGCAGCGTACAACTCTATCTCTAACAACACGTCACTAAACACATTGCACATCTAAATACATTAAAACAATGCAAAAGTCTTCATTGGGGAACATGGGCAGTATGTCCATGTCCTTACAATCCTGAAATCATAAAGGGCTCATTCACAATTACTGGAGCCTCTAGCACCTCCTCTTCTTTGCTTCTAGCTCCTCCTCTATCTCTAGCTCCTCCTCTGCCTCTCATACTCATCTGTCTCTAGCCCCTTCCCCTCTATATCTGCCTCTAGTTCCTTCTCCTCTGTCTCTAGCGCATCGCCTATATGTTTGTCTCTAGCTACTCCCCCTCTGTGTGTCCCTAACTCCTCCCCTTCTGTACCTAACTCCTCCCCATAAATCAGGTAAAGCACATCCAGCCCATGAATGGCAGCGCTTCCCAGGACTCACATTCAAAGATGATATTTCATATTTTTTTATTTGATAAGTTAAAATAAAGAAGATACAAAGCGTTTTGGATACAGTATATATCCTTCTCCAGGCATCATAAAAACACAGCACAAATCCTACTATAAAATTCAATAACACTTATATATAGTAGCAAACCTTTTATCCCAGTTTCAGAAACTTGATTTAGGGTGTGGACCAAGTTCAGGAACAAACCCACTGATTGATCCAACCTTCACAACATAGATGCAAGAAGAAAGAAACCAGATGAAGGAAAAAAAAAAAGAACAGAAAAAATAAATAAATAATAAAAAAAGGCAACATTTAAACTCTTTCTGTGATATCATTCAATCCATTTGGATATAATGTTCCCAGATGATACATCCAAAACGATTCTTTCTGGTTTAAAGAGCATTCCTGTTTGCAACACCAGAGGGATCTGCTTCACCGGAGTAACTTTTATGTTAAACATTTGGTTATGTTTGATTAGCAGATGCCTTGAGAGACGATGTTTTAAAAAGCCGTTTTTTGCTCTATTTCTGTGACCACATATTGCAAACCGCAGCTGCATGTGATGACACATACAACATGATCACTGCTACAGGTGAGTCTTTGTCAGATCTATGATTATGACACCTGAAGAAGGATATACTGTATCCGAAACGCGTTGTATCTTCTCTATTTTAACTTATTAAATAAAAAAAAAAAATGAAATCTCATCTTTGGATGTGAGTCCTGGGAAGCGCGGCCATTTATGGGCTGGATGTGCTTTTCTTGATTTACTCATCCTGTGTGAGCCTGAATCCAGCTCTTTCACTTGGATCCACCTGAGGCAAGCTGCAAGCCCCGTCTACTGAAAAGTATCCCAGAAGGATTTTTGAGGGTACACAATCTAAAGCCATATTAGTCTTCTATCAGGTGAGTGCATTAAATTAATAATTAATAATAATTTTATTTCTATAGCGCCACCATATTCCGCAGCGCTTTACATTATAGAGGGGACTTGTACAGACAATAGACATTACAGCATAACAATAATCACAGATCAAGTAGATACCAAGAGGAATGAGGGCCCTGCTGCTCGCAAGCTTACAATCTATGAGGAATAAGGGGAGACACGTAAGGTGGATGGTAACAATTGCTTTCATTGTTCGGACCAGCCATAGTGTAAGAATCGGGTGTTCATGTAATTCGCATGAACCAGTTATCAGCCAAAGTATGTAACAGTACAGACACAGAGGACTATTAAATGCATAAAGCGGGTGAGGACATAATACGAGGTACCTGATTATGGTAGAAAATTTTTTGAATGGGCCAAGAGGGATAGTTAGGTTAATGCGTTGAGGCGTTAGGCCAGTCTGAACAAGTGCGTTTTTAGGGCACGCTTAAAACTGTGGGGATTAATCATATTAACCTGGGTAGAGCATTCCAAAGAATTGGCGCAGCACGTGAAAAGTCTTTGGGACGGGAGTGGGAGATTCTGATTATTGAGGATGCTAACCTCAGGTCATTAGCAGAATGGAGGGCACGGGTAGGATGGTAGACTGAGACGAGGGAGGAGATGTAGGGTGGTGCTGAGCCATGGAGCGTTTTGTGAGTGAGGGTAATAAGTTTGTACTGGATTCTATAGTGGATGGGTAACCAGTGTAATGACTGGCACAAGGTAGAGGCATCGGTGTAACGATTGGTGAGGAATATGATCCTGGCTGCAGCATTCAGGACAGACTGGAGAGGGGAGAGTTTGGTAAGAGGGAGACTGATTAGTAGAGAGTTACAATAGTCCAGACGGGAATGAATGAGAGAAACAGTAAGAGTTTTTGCAGAGTCGAAAGTAAGAAAAGGTCAAATTGTAGAAATGTTTTTGAGGTGGAGATAACAAGAGCGAGCCAGTGATCTGATGTGGGGGTGAAAGAAAGCTCAGAATCAAGTATGACCCCAAGACAGCGGCATGTTGCTGGGGAGTAATGGTGGAGCCACACACGGAGATGGCAATGTCAGGGATTGGTAGGTTAGTAGAGGGAGGAAACACGAGGAGTTCAGTTTTTGACAGGTTCAGTTTCAGATAGAGGGAGGACATGATGTCAGAGACAGCGGTAAGACAATCACTGGTGTTTTCTAAAAAGGCAGGCATGATAACGGGAGAAGTGTATAATTGGGTGTCATCAGCATAGAGATGGTACTGGAACCAAATCTACTGATTGCTTGACCAATGGGAGCGGTGTACAAAGAGAAGAGGAGGGGCCTAGGACTGATCCTTGAGGAACCCCAACAGTAAGGGGAAGATGAGAGGAGGAGGAACCAGCAAAAGATACAGTGAAGGAGCAGTCAGAGAGATAGGAGGAAAACCAGGAGAGAATGGCGTCCTTGAGGCCGATGGAGCGGAGCATAGTGAGGAGGAGCTGATGGTCCACAGTGTCGAATGCTGCGGAGAGATCCAGGAGAATTAGCATGGAGTAGTGACCATTAGATTTAGTAGATCGTTAGAGACTTTAGTGAGGGAAGTTTCAGTAGAGTGTAAAGAGCGGAAACCAGATTGAAGAGGGTCGAGAAGAGTTATCTGAGAGAGAGCGGATAAGACGGGTGTGGACCAGGCGTTCCAGGAGTTTAGAGATGAAGGGAAGATTAGAGACAGGTCTATAGTTAGCGGCACAGTTTTGGTTGAGGGACGGTTTTTTAAGTAATGGATGTATGATGGCGTGTTTAAATGAGGAGGGAAAGATACCGGAAGAGAGAGAGAGGTTGAATATTTTTGTTAGGTTAGAGGTGACAGCAGGGGAAAGGGACTGGAGGAGATGTGAGGGAATGGGGTCACTGGTGCAAGTGGTAGGGCGAGAAGATGAAAGGAGCCTGATTACTTCTTCCTCTGTGACTGGTTCAAAATCAGAGAGTGAGCTAGATGCAGTCGGGGAGGAGGACAGTGCATGGTATGAGGGGATTGGGAGATAATTTCCTGTCGAATGTGGTCAATTTCTTCTTTGAAATAATTAGCCAGATCGTCAGCGCGGAGATCTGTGATTGGAGCCTGTACTCTTGGGTTGAGTAGCGAATGAAAAGTGTCAAAGAGAAGTTTAGGGTTATTGGATAGTGAGGTGATGAGGGTGATGAAATAGCTTTGTTTGGAGAGGTGAAGGGCAGAGTTGTATGTTTTAAGCATGAACTTATAATGGATGAAATCTTCGGGCAGATTGGATTTTCTCCACAGACGTTCGGCGCACCTGGAGCACCGCTGCAGGAAACGTGTTTGCAGCGTGTGCCAAGGTTGTCGCCGTCTGTGTCGTATTGTTCTATGTATAGGAGGTGCAATGTCATCCAGGGCACTTTGCAGGGTTTCGTTGTAATGCTTCAGTGCAGAATCAGGACATGAGAGGGAAGAGATAGGGGCCAATCTTCATAAGATTCTGGGTGTTAATGGCCTGTATGTTTCTGTATGTGTGGAAAGTCGGGGTGACCTGAGCAGGTTGGCAGTTCTTGATAGAGAATGAAAGAAGGTTGTGGTCAGAGAGAGGGAGAGGGGAATTTGTGAAATTGTGCACTCTTTTAAAGACTATAATATTGTGTTTACGCACTTAGGGCATCGCAATTTGTCTGTTTTTCTCTCCCAAACAGGGTTTTTTTTTGTATAACTCCTCCCCATGTATGTATGTCTCTATCACTCCCAATGGATTTAGCTTCTTCCCCTCTAGGGTAGTCTCTAGCTTCTCCCCCACTAGGGCAGTCTCTCACTCCTCCTCCTCTAGGGCAGTCTCTCACTCCTCCTCCTCTAGGGCAGTCTCTCGCTCCTCCCCCTCTAGGGCAGTCTCTCGCTCCTCCCCCTCTAGGACAGTATCTCGCTCTCCTCTCCTCTCTCAGGACATTCTCTCGCTCATCCCCTCTATGGCAGACTCTTGCTCCTCCCCCACTACGACAGTATCTCGCTCCTACCCCTCTAGGGCAGTCTCTCGCTCCTCCCCTCTATGGCAGTCTCTCGCTCCTCCCCTCAAGGGCAGTCTCTTGCTTCTCCCTCTTAGGACAGTCTCTAGCTCCTCCCCTCTTGGGCAGTCTCTCACTCCTCCCCTGTAGGGCAGTCTCTCACTTCTCCCCCTCTAGGACATCTCTCGCTCATCCCCTCTAGGGCAGTCTCTTGCTCCTTCCCTCTAAGACAGTCTCTTGCTCCTTCCCTCTAGGACAGTCTCTCACTCCTCCCCCTATACAGTATCTCGCTCCTACCCCTCTAGGGCAGTCTCTCGCTCCTCCCCTCAGGGCAGTCTCTGCTTCTCCCCTCTAGGACTGTCGTAGCTCCTCCATGTTGGCAGTCTCTCACTCTCCCTGTAGGGCAGTCTCTCACTTCTCCCCCTCTAGGACAGTCTCTTGCTCCTCTCCCTCTAGGACAGTCTCTTGCTCCTCTCCCTCTAGGACAGTCTCTTGCTCCTACCCCTCTAGGGCAATCTCTCGCTCCTACCCCTCTAGGACAGTCTCTCGATCCTCCCCTCTAGGCAGTCCCTCTCTCCTCCCCCTCTAGGACAGTCTCTCACTCTCCCCCTCTATGGCAGTCCCTCATTCCTCCCCCTCTAGGGCAGTCTCCGTCCTCCCCCTCTAGGAAACTCTCTCGCTCCTCCCCTCTAGGGCAGTCTCTTCTCCTCCCTCTCTAGGACAGTCTCTAGCTTCTCCCCCTTAGGACAGTCTCTTGCTCCTCCCATCTAGGACAGTCTCTCACTCCTCCCCCCTAGGACAGTCTCTCGCTCCTACCCCTCTAGGGCAGTCTCTCGCTTCTCCCCTTTAGGACAGTCTCTAGCTCCTCCCCTCTAGGAATTCACTCCTCCCCACTAGGACAGTCTCTCGCTCCTACCCTCTAGGCAGTCTCTCACTCTCCCCTCTAGGACAGTCTCTAGCTCCTCCCTTTAGGGCAGTCTCTCGCTCCTACTCCTCTAGGACAGTCTCTCGCTCCTCCCCCTCTAGGACAGTCTCTACTCCTGCCCTCTAGTGCAGTCTCTTCCTCCTCCCCTCTAGGACAGTCTTTCACTCCTCCCCTTCTAGGAAATTCTCTTGCTCCTCTCCCTCTAGGACAGTCTCTAGCTCCTCTCCATCTAGAACAGTCTCTGCTCCTACTCCTTTAGGCAGTCTCTCGTTCCTACTCCTCTAGGACAGTCTCTCGCTCCTACCCTCAAGGACAGTCTCTCACTCCTCCCCCTGTAGGGCAGTCTCTTGCTTCTTCCCCTCTAGGCAGTCTCTTGCTCCTCTCCCTCTAGGACAGTCTCTGCTCCTCTCCCTCTAGGACAGTCTCTCACTCCTCCCCCTCTAGGACAGTCTCACTCCTCCCCCACTAGGGACAGTCTCTCGCTCCTACCCCTCTAGGGCAGTCTCTCACTCTCCCCCCTAGGACAGTCTCTAGCTCCTCCCCTTTAGGCAGTCTCTGCTCCTCCCCTCTAGGACAGTCTCTCGCTCCTCCCCCTCTAGGACAGTCTCTACTCCTGCCCACTAGTGCAGTCTCTTCCTCCTCCCCTCTAGGACAGTCTCTCGCTCCTCCCCTTCTAGGAAATTCTCTTGCTCCTCTCCCTCTAGGCAGTCTCTAGCTCCTCTCCATCTAGAACGTCTCTTGCTCCTACTCCCTTAGGGCAGTCTCTCGCTCCTACTCCTCTAGGACAGTCTCTCACTCCTCCCCTCAGGACAGTCTCTGCTCCTCCCCCTCTATGGCAGTCTCTCCTCCTCCCCTCTAGGTCGTCTCTAGCTCCTCCCCTCTAGGCAGTCTCTACTCCTCCCCCTAGGCAGTCTCTCGCTTCTTCCCCTTTAGGCAGTCTCTTGCTCCTCCCCTCTAGGACAGTCTCTAGCTCCTCTCCCTCTAGGACAGTCTCTTGTTCCTACCCCTCTAGGGCAGTCTCTCGCTCCTACCCCTCTAGGACAGTCTCTGCTCCTCCCCCTCTAGGGCAGTCTCTCATTCCTCCCCCCTAGGATAATCTCTCACTCTTCCCCCTCGGGAAAATCTCTAGCTTCTCTCCCACTAGGACAGTCTCTTGCTCCTCCCCCTTAGGACAGTCTCTGCTTCTCCCCCATAGCAGTCTCTTCTCCTCCCCTCTAGGACAGTCTCTTGCTCCTCCCCCTCTAGGGCAGTCCTTCACTCCTCCCCCACTAGGACAGTCTCTCGCTCCTCTCCCCCAGGCAGTCTCTAGCTCCTCTCCCTCTAGGACAGTCTCTTGCTCCTACCCCTTTAGGGCAGTCTCTAGCTCCTACCCCTCTAGGACAGTCTCTCGCTCCTACCCCTCTAGGACAGTCTCTCGCTCCTCCCCCTCTACGGCAGTCTCTCGCTCCTCCCCCTCTAGGGCAGTCTCTCACTCCTCTCCCACTAGGACAGTCTCTTGCTCCTCTCCCTCTAGGACAGTCTCTAGCTCCTCCCCTCTAGGGCAGTCTCTCGCTTCTCCCCCTCTAGGGCAGTTTCTCACTCCTACCTCTCTAGGATAGTCTCTCGCTCCTACCCCTCTAGGACAGTCTCTCGCTCCTCCCCCTCTAGGGCAGTCTCTCACTCCTCCCCACTAGGACAGTCTCTTGCTCCTCTTTCTAGGACAGTCTCTAGCTCCTCTCCCTCTAGGACAGTCTCTTGCTCCTTCCACTTTAGGGCAGTCTCTCGCTCCTACCCCTCTAGGACAGTCTCTCGCTCCTCCCCCTCTATGGCAGTCTCACGCTCCTCCCCCTCTATGGCAGTCTCTCGCTCCTCCACCTCTAGGTCTGTCTCTAGCTCCTCCCCTCTAGGGCAGTCTCTAGCTCCAGCACCAGCTGTCATCTCTCGGCTCAGTCACGTGAAATTCTATATTCATTGAATACAGATTCTGCCCCTGAATTGAGAATGAAAGTTCAATCCAAGAGGAAGGAGACATTTTTCATTTGTTTTATTGATCTGTGAAATAAAAATGAAAACAACAATTACACTTGTGATCATTGTGTAAAAGTTCTGCAAATTTCTCCTTGTATTTCCCTTTCTCACTCTATGCCTTCTTCATATATTTTATTCCCATAGTCCTCAATATAAGAGGCGGGGGACACTTCATACAATCATTATAATACCAAATCTATAGGGGAAGGTGCCACCCATAGATAAGAAGTGAGAGAGAAAGGAACATTTCTAAAATATATTTCTTTATATTTATTATATCAAATGTCATAAAATACACAGATATAACATATACGAAAAAAGAGTGAGGGAGACTCCAAAAGAAAAAAGGGGGGAGGAAATGTAATATGCCACCGTGATACATACACTGAATTTACAATACATGACAGACAAGCACTAATAACTGATATATAGGAGCATCATGCTTCCATTATTATAGTAAAATGCCGTTAATGGCAGTATAAGACATGCTTTCCAATAGAAAAAGAAACCATGAAGAACGTGCTTATAAAGTACGTATATGTCATTCCCTGTAATTTACCAGAACCACATAGACCACAATAGGTATGGTGGTAGGGATTAAATACACCTAAACGTGAGCCTTAATGGAACATAAATGCCTAAATAAGACCAAGGTAATTGTCCCACAACATACCTAAATGCTGGAGTATAGAGGCTGGTGATGGGGTAGTGGAGATCAGGGGCAGAGACAGCTCCCCGCACCCGACGGGCACCTTTTCGTGAAGTCACTTCTTCCGGGGCGTGATTACAAAGTCTACTGCTTCACTTTTTCTAATGGCAATTTGCATATACTCCAGAATGTTATAAAGAGTGATCAGCTTAACAGCAATTACTTGTAAAGTCAATATTTGGCTAGAAAATGAACTTTATCCCCCAAAACACATTTCAACATCATTGCAGCCCTGCCTTAAAAGGACCAGCTAACCTCTTTTCAGTGATTGCTCCATTAACACAGGTGTGGGTGTTGATGAGGACATGGCTGGAGATCAATCTGTCATGATTAAGTAAGAATGACACCACTGGACACTTTAAAAGGAGGCTGGTGCTTGGCATCATTGTTTCTCTTCTGTTAACCATGGTTATCTCTAAAGAAACACGTGCAGTCATCATTGCAATGCACAAAAATGGCCTAACAGGGAAGAGTATCGCAGCTAGAAAGATTGCACCTCAGTCAGCAATCTATCGCATCATCAAGAACTTCAAGGAGAGAGGCTCCATTGTTGCCAAAAAGGCTCCAGGGCGCCCAAGAAAGACCAGCAAGCGCCAGGACCATCTCTTAAAAGTGTTTCAGCTGCGGGATCGGGCTACCAGCAGTGCAGAGCTTGCTCAGGAATGGCAGCAGGCAGGTGTGAGTGCATCTGCACGCACTGTGAGGCAGAGACTCTTGGAGCAAGGCCTGGTCTCAAGGAGGGCAGCAAAGAAGCCACTTCTCTCCAGAAAAAACATCATGGACAGACTATATTCTGCAAAAGGTACAGGCAGTGGACTGCTGAGGACTGGGGTAAAGTTATTTTCTCTGATGAATTCCCTTTTCGATTGTTTGGGACATCAGGAAAACGCCTCATTCGGAGAAGACAAGGTGAGCGCTACCACCAGTCTTGTCTCATGCCAACTGTTAAGCATCCTGAAACCATTCATGTGTGGGGTTGCTTCTCAGCCAAGGGAATCGGCTCTCTCACAGTCTTGCCTAAAAATACAGCCATGAATAAAGAATGGTACCAGAATGTCCTCCAAGAGCATCTTCTCCCAACCCTCCAAGAGCAGTTTGGCGATCAACAATGCCTTTTCCAGCATGATGGAGCACCTTGCCATAAAGCAAAGGTGATGATAACTAAATGGCTCAGGGAACAAAACATAGAGATTTTGGTCCATGGCCTGGAAACTCCCCAGATCTTAATCCCATTGAGAACTTGTGGTCAATCATCAAGAGACGGGTGGACAAACAAAAACCTAAAAATTCTGACAAAATGAAAGCATTGATTGTGCAAGAATGGACTGCTATCAGTCAGGATTTGGTCCAGAAGTTGATTGAGAGCATGCCAGGGAGAATTGCAGAGGTCCTGAAGAAGAAGGGTCAACACTGCAAATATTGACTTGCTGCATTAACTCATTCTAACTGTCAATATAAGCTTTTGTTACTCATATGTTTGCAATTATATTTCTGTCTGTGATAAAAAAATCTGTCAAACACACATAAAAACCAGAGGGCAGCAGATCATGTGAAAATATAATATTTGTGTCATTCTCAAAACTTTTGGCCATGACTAGTGTTGAGCGATACTTTCCGATATCCAAAAATATCGGATCGGAATGGTATCGCCGATATCACTAAAATATCGGCGATACCCGATACCGATACCGGAAGTCCCATGTAAGTCTATGGGACAGAAATATCGTAACTAAAAAAACCTCTTTCTTTCCTTGTAAACACTAAATAAACACACATAGAATACATATAATATATAATATATATATACATGTCATTGTGACATATATTATACATATTTTATAGTTTATACACTTCTACATAGTAAAATAGCCTCTGATTCAATTGCCGGGTAAAGCCAGCTTTTGTGAAAAGACAGAAGCACCCGACATGAATGACACTTGGTTTACATAGGGTTAACCATGTCTTTTCATGTAGTTTGATATCTGATTTGCACTAACAATTACATCAGTCTATGTGTGCAAAATTTCACACCTGTAGGGGTTAATTAAAGGTGTAAATTCGTAAAAAAAACGGACTTTTTTGCTACGAATTTACACCTTTAATTAACCCCTACAGGTGTGAAATTTTGCACACATAGACTGATGTAATTGTTAGTGAAAACAATAGATCAAACAACTTGAAATGACATGGTTAACTCTATGTAAACCAAGTGTCATTTCATGTCGGGTTCTGCATTTTCACAAAAGCCGCAATTGAATTAGCGGCTATTATACTATGTAGAAGTGAATGAACTATAAATATAAATATATATATATATATGTGTCACAAATTCAATGACATGTATATATATATGAGGTGTAAAATTGTTGAAAAAAAATGCGTGGGCTCCCGCCCTATTTTTGCAACCAGACAGACAAAGCCAGTGAGTGGGAGCAGATAATAATATCCCAGAAAGGGACCATTATTTTTGCCCCCCCCCCCCCGGCTACTAACATCTGCCCCCAGACACCCCAGAAAGGGCAAATCTATAATTAGATTCGCCCTTTCTGGCACTTTGCCCGTCTATTCCCATTGCCATGTAGCGGTGGCGAATGGGTTAATATGGGGTTAAAGCCACCTTGCTATTGAAAGGTGACCTTAAGCCAGGTTAATAATTGAGAGCTGTCAATTAGACAACTATCAATTATTAATCCTATTGCATGAAATAAAAATAAAACACACACACTTTAATTAAAAATCATTTTAATGAAATAATCACACAGTTTTTGACCATATTTTATTTTACTGCAAAAACCATTTCCTGTAATAAAAATAAAATAAAAAAGCAAAATTATTCTTACCTATCCCATGCACAGTCAGGTCCCACGGTGTAATCCTTCAGAAAGGGTTAATGTTTACTGCAGGGACCGCAGCTAATGCTGCAGCCTCACAGTAAACCCCCAAATGAATGAGCTCCTCTCCTGGCTGACAGGAGAGAAGTGGAAAGCTTAATTGATTGCTTTCCACTTTCACTTCAGGTCAGCCAGGGACACAATCAGTGACGTCAGAGGGAACTGATTAACAAAAATAGGGGTTCCCTTCGAAAAAAAAATGGCGTGGGGTTCCCCCTATTTTTGTTAACCAGCCTGATGAAGCAGACTGCTGAGCAGTGGCGTACCGTGAATGAAGCAGACCATGCAGCTGCTATGGGGCCCGGACAGGTGAGGGGGCCCGCGACGGTCGGGTAGCTGTGCTGACACAGTACTACCAGGGGTCGGCGGGGAGGGGGAGCGCAGCTCTTCTATATACTCACCCCTCCTGGTGCGGTCTCTGCAGCCCCTGCTCTTCTCCCACGGTCTCCGACGCCTGTGTTCAGCGGTCAGGTGGTACCGCTCTTTACAGTCATGAATATGCACATATTCATGACTTTAATGAGCGGTCCTGCGTGACCGCTGAACACTGGCGGCGGAGACCGCGGGAGAAGAGCAAGGGCTGCAGAGACCGCGCCGGTGGAAGGGTGAGTATAAGGGATATTTACCTGTCCCGTTCCACCGTTGCTCGCGTCCTCTTGCTGCAATGTTCAGGTCAGAGGGCGCGATGACGTCGTTAGTGCGCGCCGCGCCCTCTGCCTGATCATTCACTGCTGGAGGACCCCGAAGACAGCGGCGCTCAGCAGTGGAGAGAGGACAGGTAAATATCTCAGGTGCCGGGGCCCTGAGCGAGCGGTGACATCGGCACCTGGTGTCACCCCCTGCTCAGGACACGGGCACCTGGCCCCCAGCGACGAGAGCTGAGTATGTCTTTTTTTTTTTGGTTGCAGCAGCTGCGGCAGCATAAGGGCCTATACTATGGAGCATCTATGGGGGCACAATCTATGGGGGCATGATCTATGGAGCAACTATGGGGGCACAATCTATGGGGGCATAATACATTTTTTTGTTTAATGTGTCCCCTCACTGTGCTGGCACTTTACATTTACAATGGCTCTGGGTTGTTGTTTTTTTTTGGGGGGGGGCCCATTCAGACTTTTGCTATGGGGCCCCATGATTTCTATGTACGCCCCTGCTGCTGAGGCATGGTATTTAAGGCTGTTAAGGAGCCAATATCCATGGACCTTGCCAGCAGCGTCGGACTGGAGTACCTTGGGCCCACCAGAGAAAAATTATTCTTGGGGCCCACCATCATACTTCCCAACCTTTGAAGAAGGGAAAGAGGGACAAAGGCTGTGGCACGCTGTGCCTGCTGCAGCAAATTTTAGGCCATGCCACGTTGCACCACAGACTGTCCAGGAGTTGGTGGATGCTTTAGTCCAGGTGTGGGAGGAGATCCCTCAGGAGACCATCTGTCGCGCTCATCAGGAGCATGCCCAGAAGTTGTAGGGAGGTCATACAGCATACCTCCCAAATTTTGAAGACAGGAAAGAGGGTGAAAGGCTGCGGCGCGCATAGCGCGCCGCTGCAAATTTTAAGCCACGCCCCGACCACACCCATTTCACAGCTAATCACACCCATATCCTCGCCCCAACCGTACCCATGCCGATACAGCTGACCCTCCGATGACGGTTGGGGGGCCCACTGCTGGCACCGGGCCCCCCCACCGCCTGTTCAGGCCCCATAGCTTCCGGGCGGCAGAGCAGGGAGAGCGATTCTCCCTGCTCTGCCGCAGAATGTAACTGTATCGGCGTGCTGTGCACGCCGATACAGTTACTGTAGCGTAGCTCCGGGTGGGCCCCCTCAGAGCGCGGGGCCCGGGGCCACCGCCCCCTCTGCCCCGCGACCTATCCTTTCAAATCAGGGCCCACCACGCAGGAGCTGGGGCCCAACGGAGGTTTCTCCGGTTGTCCCGGTGGCTCAGTCCGACCCTGCTTGCCAGCCTGATAATACCAGGCCACAGCAGTCTGCTTATCTTTGCTGGTTAACAAAAATAGGGGATCCCGTCGAAAAAAATTGGCGTGGGGTCCCCCCTATTTTTGTTAACCAGCCAGATGAAGCAGACCGCTGAGGCCTGGTTTTTCAGGCTAGTAATGAGCCAATATCCATGGACCTTGCAAGCCTGATAATACCAGGCCACAGCAGTCTGCTTAGCTTGGCTGGTTAACAAAAATAGGGGATCCCCTCGAAAAAAAAAAACGGCGTAGGGGTCCCCCTATTTTTGTTAACCAGCCAAGTAAAATGCAGACTGCTGCGGCCTGGTATTAAAAGACTGTCAAGGCCCATGGATTTTGGCCCTCAACAGCCTGATAATACCAGGCTACAGCAGCCCCACATTTGGCGCATCAAAAGATGTGCCAATTGTGGCACTTTACCCGGCTCTTCCCACTTGCCCTGTAGCGGTGGCAAGCGGGGTAATAAGGGGTTAATGTCACCGTTGATTGCACGGTGACAATAAGCCCGTTAATAATGGAGAGGCGTCAATAAGACACCGATCCATTATTAATCCCAAAGTTTTTAAATGTGTAAAAAAAAGACAAAGCAAGAAAAAAGTCTTTTAATGAAATAAAAGAGACAACACAGTTTTCATTTCTTTTATTACTCTCTCATTCCTGCGACGCCATCGATCTCCTGTAAAAAAAGAAAAAAACAAACCAACAGTATACCACCTGTCCGACGCAGTCCATAGTAACGACTGTCCCACGACGATCCAGCTCTGCTACATCAGAATGACAGGCAGAGCCTGACATCCCGGCGCAGCACAGCTGATTACCTGCTTCCCCGGCGGTGACGTCATCGGACTGACTGCTTTAAACGGCCGGGATTACCCAGCAGTCACTGCAGTTATCGCGAGAAACTGCATGTGACCGCCGGGGAAAGATGATGGCGGCCATCAACCAGTCCAGGCCGTGACCACCGGAGATCTTCTGCCAGTAAGTGCCGCTGACTCCTGACAGACCCGACCGACGGACACTCACAGTGACAGTGACAATTCCGATATACGATATATGGGAAATATCGAAAGTCAATATCGAAAGTCCGATACAGCTAATATCGGCCGATACCCGATACTTGCGGTATCGTATCGCTCAACACTAGCCATGACTGTACAGGTAATACATTGAACACTGGTGATATTATGCACAGAAGCTCTGTATATAGTGTACAGGTAATTCAGTGATTACCGGTGATATTATGCACAGGAGTTCTGTATATAGTGTCAGTGTACAGGTAAAACAGTGATTACCAGTGACATTTTACATAGGAGCTCTATATATTGTGTCAGTGTACAGGTAATACACTGATCACCAGTGACATTATACACAGGAGCTCTGTACATAGTGTCAGTGTACAGGTAATACAGTGATCACCAGTGACATTATACACAGGAGCTCTTTATATAGCATCAGTGTACAGGTAATACAGTGATTACCAGTAAGATTATATACAGGACCTCTGTATATAGTGTCAGTGTACAGGTAATACAGTGATCATCAGAGACATTATACACAGGACCCTGTATATAGTATACAGTGTATAGTGTCAGTGTACAGGTAACACACTGGCTCACCAGTGACGTTTCTAACTGAAGTCCTTCATCTTTGCTTTTCTTTTTCATCCAGCACAGACCGCTGTCACTTCTTCCAGCCAGGACTCGTCTCTGCATAAAATAAGTTACCTTTCTTCTACACTACACATCTGAATACAGACGTGCACCCACCATTAATATATAACTGGTTATTATGCAACCCACCATTCCAAATATAAATTATAATCCGCCACTGTGCGCCCACTGAGTATAAATAGCCACTTTCCCCATTTAATATATAAATTAATTAGCACCTGTACTCTTTCCATCAATTCACCAGTGACTTCATCATCAAGGCCCCCCACTATGTACCTCCCGCTCTAACCCTAACCCCGATTCATTATATTTACATTCCCCTCCCACCCCAATTCATTGTCATGTCTTTCCCAGCCTCTATTCATTATCAACTGCTCTACCCCACATTTAACACATCATTTACTCCCCCACCCTCAAAATTCATTATTTGTTCCTCCCCTAGATCATCACTTGCTCTCCCCACCCCCACCTTCAATTCATCACTTGCTCTCCCCACCCCCCACCTTCAATTAAATTGCTGTCCCCCGACCCTCACACTGAATTCATCATTTGCAGTCCCCCTTCTCCTCCCCACTTCATCATGTGCAGTCCCCCTTATCCCTCATTTCATCATGTGCAGTCCCCTTCCCCCACTTCATCATGTGCAGTCCCTCTTACTTCCCCCTTCATCATGTGCAGCCACCTTTAACCCCCCACTTCATCATGTGCTGTTACCCTCACCCCCTCACCCATTGAATTCACGTTATAAAGAAAACAAAAACGTTTTACATACTTACCTCACAGTCGCTCCCCAGCGTCCGGTACATCTCGGTGCGTACACGATGATGTCATCACGTACGTGCCGTCACCTGACCGGAAGTACAAACAGCACAGAGGGAGCAGGAGCTGCGCAGCTGTCACGGTTAGATGGCCGTGCACAGCTCCAAAAAAGCTCCAGGCCCCGGCGCCGACGTGTGTGCTAATGTTTGTGCCGCAGGCCCGATGACGCACAGCACTTGGGGCCCGATGAGTACAAGCACAAGAGTGGGGCTCCGGACCTGCAGGCCCCCTTCTGTACCGTTGCCACCGGGCAAATACAGCAGTAAAGGCAGTAATGCCCTGATGGCGGCCCCGCTTGTGCGCACCACTATTTAATACAATAGGTGTGCGTGTGTCCGTATTTGCGTCCCTTAACCCCATTCCGACATCAGGTGTACATTTACGCCGATGTCGGACTCCTTCCCATTGAGTGGGCTCTGGCGGTGAGCCCACATCTTCCTGGGACATGTCAGCTGTTTTGAACAGCTGACATGTGCCCGCTATAGCCGCGGGTGGAATCGCGATTCACCCGCGGCTATTAACTAGTTTAATGCCGCTAGAAATAGAAAAAAAGTGTTTCAGCTCACCACACATTCATCCAAATGAGGTCACTCCGGAGATAGTAGGGTGTGGTGCACGGACATGAAGATCGTGAGCCGACTCCCAGGTGAATAAACATATACAAAAAAAGGAGGCAGTCAGTCACCAGCAAAATGGCGTATTCTGATAGAGGAAAATTAGGCTACAATATTAAAAACTTCATCCTTTATTGTAGTTTCATAAACACATCTTGCTTACGCCGTTTCAGACCACAAAGGTTCTAAGGACCCTAATTTTCCTCTATTAAATGCCACTGTCAAACTCTGACAGCAGCATTTAAATGGCGCTTCCGGCATTCGTGCCGGAAATACACACACCGGTGACCCCCTCAAGTGATCACTTGTTACTGGTGTGTCGGCATGACAATCGGAGGTCTCCTGGAGACCTCAATGGTTGTCATTGCCGGCTGGCTGTGAGCGCCACCCAGTGGTAGGTGCTCATAGCAAGTGAGTAAATCTGCTATATGAGGCTATCTGATCATCGCCAGTACGTACCAGAGCCCATCGGGTTATGGCAGCTTCTAGTCTACCATGGAGGCTTTTGAAGCATACTAAAAGTAAAAAAAATGTTTTTGAAAAAATATTAAAAAAATATAAATGTTCAAATCACCCCCCTTTCGCGCCATTCAAAATAAAACAATAAAAATAAAATCAAACATACGCATGCTTGGTATCGCTGCGTTCAGAATCGCCTGATCTATCAATAAAAGAAAGGATTAACCTGATCGCTAAACAGCGCAGTGAGAAAAAAGTCAAAACGCCAGAATTACATTTTGTGGTTGCCACGACATTGCATTAAAATGCAATAACGGGCGATCAAAAAATTGTATCTGCACCAAAATGGTATCAATAAAAACGTCAGCTCGGTGCGCAAAAAATAAGCCCTCACCCAACCCCAGATCACGAAAAATCGAGACGCTACGGATATCAGAAAATGGCGCAATTTTTTTTTTTTACCAAAGTTTGGAATTTTTTTCACCACTTCGATAAAACAGAACCGAGACATGTTTGGTGTCTGTGAACTCGTAATGATCTGGAGAATCATAGCGGCAGCTCAGTTTTAGCATTTAGTGAACTGAGTCAAAAAGCCAAGCAAAAACAAGTGTGGGATTGCACTTTTTTTTGCAATTTCACAGCACTTGGATTTTTTTTCACCTTTCTAGTACACGACATGGTAAAACCAATGGTGTCGTTCAAAATTACAACTTGTCCTGCAAAAAACAAGCCCTAACCCGGCCATATTGATGGAAAAATAAAAAAGTTATGGCTCTGGGAAGAAGGGGAGCAAAAAACGAAAACGCAAAACCGAAAAAAGATCCGGGGGTTAAGGGGTTAAAAAAGGACGTGTGAAGAAGATCTAAGGGCGCAGTCAGACAGCCGTATAACACAGGTGACAGTCGGATGTTCTGACCTGAGCATGGCCATGTATTTCTATGCAGCTGTCATGCTCATGAGAGCCGCCGGCCAGTCCGAGCATTGTGATTTCGAGCCTTTTCTACGGCTGTCTGACTGCGCCTTCATGAAGACTGCGGCTTGCTGTCAGTGAATGAAAGCTTTCTTGAATATACAGGTTGGACATGAGCTAATCTTGAGGATTGCTACACATGTATCAGTAAAATCTATCAGATGATAATGACCAGTGTGATGATCACTGTGCAGCACTAGGTGGCGATACACGTCCTTCTATTAATCTGCATCTTCTGGGATTTGACCCCCTGGATTTGGTTTCCTGTTATTATTGACCAGTAACCCTTTCATCACCAGATGTCTGAGTATCCGCACAGTGGGGAGAAAGCCATAGATACATGTGGAGCGGTAGTATTTGGGCTTTGCCCCCAGGTGTTCTCACCTGCACCCCGGGGTCAGTGAAATGGATGTGACATCGAGGGCAACCACAGGTGACAATCTCCATCACACATTACAGCATGAATCCCCTCATCATTTATACTTGTGGAGATGAAGAGGCCATGCAATGGTCTGCAGACATCGTCTTCCAAGAGGAAGAGGACGGGAACTCTAGCGTCACCTACTGGAAGTAGCAAAAGTCCATAACACCCTTTAAGGAGCCTTGTCACGACTTAAGAGGACGACTGCGGAACACCAGATCACTACCATACAATGACATCAATACTCCCGCTCCACACAGCGTGATCTGCTCTCACTGTCCCTGCAGACTCAGGCCACGTTCACACCTTCAGTCTTCGGGCGGTATTTTACATCAGCGAGGATGGGGCCCAATTAGAACTTCTGCCATTATTAGGGGACAGACTGCTGATACTTTCCAGGGCAGACTGCAGGTTCAATTATCAAGGGCAAACTGATGGCACCGTTATCAGGGGCAAATTGCTGGTACTATTATCAGGGGGCAAATTGCTGGTTCTATTATCAGAATCAGGGGGCAAATTGCTGGTTCTATTATCAGGGTGTATTGGGCAAAATTTGGGCTGCGTTCTAATGTATTACAGGGGGCAAACTGCTGGTTCATTATCAGGGGCAAACTGCTGGTACTATTATCAGGAGGCAAACTTGCTGGTTCTATTATCAGGGGGCAGACTGCTGGTTCTATTATCAGGGGGCAGACTGCTGGTATCATATATCAAGAGGCAAACTGATGGCATCGTTATCAGGGGGCAAACTGATGCATCGTTATCAGGGGCAAACTGATGGCATCGTTATCAGGGGCAAATACTGTTCTATTATCAGGGGGCAAACTGATGGTTCTATTATAGGGGGCAGACTGCTGGTTCTATTATAAGGGGGCAGACTGCTGGTACTATTATCAGAGGCAAACTGATGGCATCATTATCAGGGGGCAAATTACTGGTTCTATTATCAGGGGGCAAACTGCTGGTTCTATTATAAGGGGCAGACTGCTGGTTCTATTATAAGGGGGCAGACTGCTGGTTCTATTATCAGGGGGCAAACTGCTGGTTCTATTTATAGGGGGCAGACTGCTGGTTCTATTATCAGGGGGCAAACTGATGGCATCGTTATCAGGGGCAGACTGCTGGTACTATTATCAAGAGGCAAACTGATGGCATCGTTATCAGGGGCAGACTGCTGGTACTATTATCAGGGGGCAAATTGCTGGTTCTATTATCAGGGGAAGACTGCTGCTACTATTATCAGGGGCAGACTGCTGGTTCTATTATCAGGGGCAGACTGGTGGTTCTCTTATCAGGGGGCAGACTGCTGGTACTATTATCAGGGGGCAGACTGCTGGTACTATTATCAGGGGCAGACTGGTGGTTCTCTTATCAGGGGCAGACTGCAGGTTCTATTATCAAGGGGCAAACTGATGGCACGTTATCAGGGGGCAGACTGCAGGTACTATTATCAGTGGGCAATTGCTGGTTCTATTATCAGGGAGCAGACTGCTGCTACTATTATCAGGGGCAGACTGCTGGTTCTATTATCATAGGGCAGACTGCTGGTACTATTATCAGGGGGCAGTCTGCTGGTACTATTATCAGAGGGCAGACTGCTGGTACCATTATTAGGGTGCAGACTGCTGGTTCTATTGTCAGGGCAGACTGCTGGTACTATTTTTAGGGGCAGACTGTGGTACTATTATCAGAGGGCAGACTGCTGGTACTATTTTAGGGGCAGACTGCTGGTTCTATTATCAGAGGGCAGACTGCTGGTACTATTATCAGAGGGCAGACTGCTGGTACTATTTTAGGGGGCAGACTGCTGGTACTATTATTAGAGGGCAGACTGCTGGCTCTATTATCAGGGGCAGACTGCTGTACTATTATCAGGGGGGCAGACTGCTGGTACTATTATTATGGGCAGACTGCTGGTACTAGTGTCAAGGGCAGACTTTTGATTCTATTATCAGGGAGCAGACTGCTGGTACTATTATCAGAGGGCAGACTGCTGGTACTATTATCAGAGGGCAGACTGCTGGTACTATTATCAGGGGGGCAGACTGCTGGTACTATTATTATGGGGCAGACTGCTGGTACTAGTGTCAAGGGCAGACTTTGATTCTATTATCAGGAGCAGACTGCTGGTACTATTATCAGAGGGCAGACTGCTGATACTATTATCAGGGAGCAGACTGCTGGTACTATTATCAGGGGGCAGTCTGCTGATACTATTATCAGAGGGCAGACTGCTGGTACTATTATCAGGGGGCAGACTGCTGGTACTATTATTAGGGGCAGACTGCTGGTTCTATTCAGGGGCAGACTGTTGTTACTATTATCAGGGGCAAACTGATGCTACTATTATCAGGGGGCAGACAGCTGGTGGCATAATTATCAGGGCAGACTGCTGGTTCTATTATCAGGGGCAGACTGCTGGTACTATTACGGGGGCAGACTGCTGGTACTATTATCAGGGAGCAGACTGCTGGTACTATTATTAGGGGGCAGACTGCTGGTTCTATTATCAGGGGGGCAGTCTGCTGGTGCTATTATCAGAGGGCAGACTGCTTGTACTATTATTAGGGGGCAGACTGCTGGTACTATTCAGGGGCAGACTGCTGGTACTATTATCAGGGGGCAGTCTGCTGGTGCTATTATCAGAGGGCAGACTGCTGGTACTATTATTAGGGGGCAGACTGCTGGTACTATTATCAGGTGGTAGTATTAGGGACAGACTGATGGTAGTATTAAGGGTCAGACTGCTGGTATTATTAGGGGGCAGACTGGTGGTGTTATTAGGGGGCAGACTGGTGGTATTATTAGGGGACAGACTGCTGGTTGCATTAGGGGCAGACTGGTGGTATTAGGGGGCAGACTGGTAGTAGTATTAGAGGGCAGACTGCTAGTTGTGTTAGGGGGCAGACTGGTGGTATTAGGGGGCAGACTGGTAGTATTAGTGGGCAGACTGGTGGTGGTATTAGGGTGCAGACTGGTGGTGTTATTAGGGTGCAGACTGGTGGTATTATTAGGGGGCAGACTGGTGGTATTATTAGGGGGCAGACTGGTAGTATTAGGTGGCAGACTGGTGGTATTATTAGTGGGCAGACTGGTGGTGTTATTAGGGGCAGACTGGTGGTGTTATTAGGGGGCAGACTGCTGGTTGTATTAGGGGGCAGACTGATGATATTATTAGGGGGCAGACTGCAGGTTGTATTAGGGGCAGACTGGTGGTGTTATTAGGGGGCAGACTGGTGGTATTATTAGGGGGCAGACTGGTGGTATTATTAGGGGCAGACTGCTGATTGTATTAGGGGGCAGACTGCTGATTGTATTAGGGGGCAGACTGGTGGTATTAGGGGGCATACTGCTGGTTGCATTAGGGGGCAGACTGGTGGTATTATTAGGGGCAGACTGTGGTGTTATTAGGGGCAGACTGGTGGTGTTATTAGGGGCAGACTGCTGGTTGTATTAGGGGCAGACTGGTGGTATTATTAGGGCAGACTGGTGGTATTAGGGGGCAGATTGCTGGTTGTATTAGGGGGGCAGACTGCTGGTTGTATTAGGGGGCAGACTGGTGATATTATTAGGGCAGACTGGTGGTGGTATTAGGGGCAGACTGCTGGTTGTATTAGGGGGCAGACTGGTGGTATTATTAGGGGCAGACTGGTGGTATTATTAGGGGACAGACTGCTGGTTGTATTAGGGGCAGACTAGTAGTATTAGGGGGCAGACTGGTGGTATTAGGGGGCAGACTGCTGGTTGTATTAGGGGGCAGACTGGTGGTAATATTAGGGGACAGACTGCTGGTTGTATAAGGGGGCAGACTAGCAGTATTAGGGGCAAACTGCTGGTTGTATTAGTGGGCAGACTGGTGGTGGTATTAGGGGCAGACTGATGGTATTATTAGGGACAGACTGGTGGTATTATTAGGGGACACACTGCTGGTTGTATTAGGGGGCAGACTGGTGGTGTTATTAGGGGCAGACTGCTGGTTGTATAAGGGGGCAGACTAGTAGTATTAGGGGCAGACTGCTGGTTGTATTAGGGGCAGACTGGTGATATTATTAGGGGGCAGACTGGTGGTATTAGGGGCAGACTGCTGGTATTATTAGGGATCAGACTGGTGGTATTATTAGGGGCAGACTGCTGGTTGTATTAGGGGGCAGACTGGTGGTATTATTAGGGGCAGACTGGTGGTGGTATTAGGGGCAGACTGGTGATATTATTAGGGGGCAGACTGATGATATTATTAGGGGCAGACTGCAGGTTGTATTAGGGGGCAGACTGGTGGTGTTATTAGGGGGCAGACTGGTGGTATTATTAGGGGCAGACTGGTGGTGTTATTAGGGGGCAGACTGGTGGTGTTATTAGGGGGCAGACTGGTGGTGGTATTAGGGGCAGACTGGTCGGGCTATTTTTTGTACCATCCACACCACAGACTGCTGAGAACAAGGCTCCATATGAAGCAGCTGTTACATTTGGCTGCTGGGGTGTATAATATGGCGACATGGCTCCTGATATCTGCGCCACCATTACACTACAGATATATCACTTACACGTGTGGTAATAAAAGATGTTTTCTAATGCGCGCTCCATAATAGCCGAGTATATCAGAGAAGGCACATTGCAGATTGAATGACTTCCATAAAAATGAAATATGGCCGCTCTGCTGATACAATGTAACCGGGAGTCTTAACCCTTTGTGTCCGTGTGCATCCAGGCAGAGCAGCAGGTATTCCTGGGGCCTGTGGCTTTTTCTGGGGCACAGAGCTCGGGATCATTGCAGGCTGAGATTTTTCCACACTCCTGTAATCTCACTAGATGGAGCAGCCGCCCTGTACAAGGCGTCTTATAACAGCGGCTATAAACCCACCATAGACACAGAAAATGTCGCAGTAGAAGCACCACCAACCGGAAATCAAGAAGAGGACAAACCACTAAAAATCAAGCAGAGCTGTACTGATTCCAAAAAAGTAAAATAACAGATGCAAAAGTATCTGATGTATGAATCCCTCATCGTCTGCGGCGCCATACTGGGACTAATCCAGCTAATGCACAGATTGCTTACAGTCATGGCCAAAAGTTTTGAGAATGACACAAATGTTATATTTTCACATGATCTGCTGCCCTCTGGTTTTTATGTGTGTTTGACAGATGTTTTTATCACAGACAGAAATATAATAATTGCAAACATATGAGTAACAAAAGCTTATATTGACAGTTAGAATGAGTTAATGCAGCAAGTCAATATTTGCAGTGTTGACCCTTCTTCTTCAGGACCTCTGCAATTCTCCCTGCATGCTCTCAATCAACTTCTGGACCAAATCCTGACTGATAGCAGTCCATTCTTGCACAATCAATGCTTTCATTTTGTCAGAATTTTTAGGTTTTTATTTGTCCACCCGTCTCTTGATGATTGACCACAAGTTCTCAATGGGATTAAGATCTGGGAGTTTCCAGGCATGGACCCAAAATCTCTATGTTTTGTTCCCTGAGCCATTTAGTTATCACCTTTGCTTTATGGCAAGGTGCTCCATCATGCTGGAAAAGGCATTGTTGATCGCCAAACTGCTCTTGGAGGGTTGGAGAAGTTGCTCTTGGAGGACATTCTGGTACCATTCTTTATTCATGGCTGTGTTTTTAGGCAAGACTGTGAGAGAGCCGATTCCCTTGGCTGAGAAGCAACCCCACACATGAATGGTTTCAGGATGCTTAACAGTTGGCATGAGACAAGACTGGTGGTAGCGCTCAACTTGTCTTCTCCGAATGAGGCGTTTTCCTGATGTCCCAAACAATCGAAAAGGGGATTCATCAGAGAAAATAACTTTACCCCAGTCCTCAGCAGTCCACTGCCTGTACCTTTTGCAGAATATCAGTCTGTCCATGATGTTTTTTCTGGAGAGAAGTGGCTTCTTTGCTGCCCTCCTTGAGACCAGGCCTTGCTCCAAGAGTCTCCGCCTCACAGTGCGTGCAGATGCACTCACACCTGCCTGCTGCCATTCCTGAGCAAGCTCTGCACTGCTGGTAGCCCGATCCCGCAGCTGAAACACTTTTAAGAGACGGTCCTGGCGCTTGCTGGTCTTTCTTGGGCGCCCTGAAGCCTTTTTGGCAACAATGGAACCTCAATGGACAGGCAGGGCCAAATCCGCTGCAGATCTTTAGGAAAATCCGCAACGTGTGCACACACCCTGAGGCTTCTCTCGTGCTGCAAAAGTTCTTGGGAATGCACTACCCCAAACAATCCCTACTAATATCTGGCCCCCATGTTTTGAAGAGTGCTCTAAAAATACATCTGTTTAGACAAGTCGATAACCCCACCTCACTAACCTAACTCTCCCCATTCCCTCCTTAATGTTAATCACAATCTGCTCCCCCACATCATCCGTCTCCACATCCTCCATGCACCCAATACCGCTTGGTAACTGTACGGAGACAGATCCTGGCTGATGACCGGAGCATGCACCTTAATTATGAGAGCGCTTATTATGATGGCCGGACCGTACATGACGGCACGTTCTACTTATCGTGTCCGATTTCCTTATAGACTGTAGCTCGCGAGCTGCAGGACCCTCGCGCCTCCTGCTGAAATGTGTTACATTGTATTGTTTTTAATGTCTGTTCATGTCCCCACTTAATTGTAAAGTGCTGCGGAATATGTTAGCGCTATATAAATAAAAATATGATTATCTGTTCACGTAAACGAACTTCAAGGGGCCAGATTACAGCTGCCTATCGATGTCTAGAAATGCAAATGGCACAATCAGACCAGTGCTGCTATGTAATAAGCTATTTTATGTTACCCCATGCTGGATTCACAGCTACACTGCACAGTAAATGCTGTATTATGCCTTCCATGCTGCTGCTTCCTAGCATCTTATCTAACCCGAGTGACACCGCACAGCATCAGTGACATCAGAGGGAGTCCCCGCTGACCTGAAGTGAACTGATTACTGTGAGAAGCAATCAATGAAGCTTCCAACAGTAATCACTTCCTCTCCTGTCGCCAGGAGAGGAAGTCATTCATTCAGGAGCTTTCAGCACCCCTCAGTAATGTGGCGTGTGCACTGGATACACGGTAACAGCCCCTCAGTAATGTGGCGCGTGCACTGGATACACCGTAACAGCCCCAGTTATGTGGCGCGTGCACTGGATACACCGTAACAGCCCCTCAGTAATGTGGCGCGTGCACTGGATACACCGTAACAGCCCCTCAGTAATGTGGCGCGTGCACTGGATACACCGTAACAGCCCCAGTAATGTGGCGCGTGCACTGGATACACCGTAACAGCCCCTCAGTAATGTGGCGCGTGCACTGGATACACCGTAACAGCCCCTCAGTAATGTGGCGCGTGCACTGGATACACCGTAACAGCCCCAGTTATGTGGCGCGTGCACTGGATACACCGTAACAGCCCCTCAGTAATGTGGCGCGTGCACTGGATACACCGTAACAGCCCCTCAGTAATGTGGTGCGTGCAC
>JARQOD010008520.1:0-35242 GCA_033576555.1 Oophaga sylvatica
TGTAATGGCGGTTAGACAAGAGGAAATACAGACATAGACAGAAATAGTATGAGCAAACGTTGGGGCCCAATCTTCCTAGAAAGAAAAGGATAGGAAGGACACTTACTGCAATCCAAAAAGCCCTAAAAAATACCAACTCTACTAATTGCAAAAACACCTGAGATCACATGACCTTTACCACCTAAATTAATTCTCTGGTGTAACAAAACTAAGCCGCAGTCACTGAAAAAACTGGAAAAGGCAAATGAACAAATAACAGTGGCTCCAGAAGAACTGAGAGGAGCCCAAGCCCCCGGGGGGGGGGGGGGACCTGACTGACCTCACAGAAATGCAGAGAAATAAGCAAATGGTAAGCACAAAAACAAAAAACAGAAAATATCTTATCTGAGAGCAGGAGAAGAGGCAAGACTCAGCAAGATTCCAAGTGAACCAGGAACCACAGTTGAGACAAGAACAATTGATCACCGGCAACCATGATGGGAGGGAACCTCCCTTATATAAGACCAGTCTGTAACTCCTGATTGCCAATCCTCATTGAATGGTTCAGTACTGTTTGTAACCACCAGAGGTAGCTTCTGCTCAGAATTCATTTCTAACACATTCACAACAGTACTCCCCCCTTGAGGAGGGGTCACCGAACCCTCATTTGGGCAACCAGGTCGGTCAGGATGAGCTCTGTGATACACACGGATCAGTCTCCTAGCATGGATGTCCGAAGCAAACACCCAAGAATTGTCCTCCTGACCATAACCTCTACACTTAACCAAATACTGGAGTTTCCGTCTAGAAAAACGAGAATCCAATATTTTCTCAACCACATACTCCAGATTGCCCTCAACCAAAACAGAGTCAGGAAGAGCAGCTATAGGAACCACTGGCTCGACAAACCTCTTCAATAAGGACTTGTGGAACACGTTATGGATCTTAAATGTCCCTGGAAGAAGTAAACGAAAGGAAACAGGATTAAGAATCTCCATGATCTTATAAGGTCCAATGAACCTAGGCTTAAACTTAGGAGATGCAACTCTCATAGGGATATTTCTTGAGGACAACCAGACCAAGTCCCCCACTTCAAACCGAGGACCATCAGTCCTATGCCGGTTGGCAAACCGCTGGGCCCTCTCCTGAGAGAGGGACAACCTCTCCACTACCTGGTCCCAAATCTGCTGCATACGCTCCACAACAGAGTCAACACCTGGACAGACAGAAGCCTCCGTCTGTCCTGAAGAAAAACGGGTGAAACCCAAAATTGCAGAAAAATGGAGACATCAAAGTGGCAGAGCTAGCCCTATTATTAAGAGCAAACTCAGCCAAAGGCAAAAAAGAGACCCAGTCATCTTGATCAGCAGACACAAAGCATCTCAGATAAGTCTCCAATGTCTGGTTTGTTCTCTCAGTTTGTCCATTGGTCTGAGGATGAAAAGCTGAGGAGAAAGACAATTGAACACCAAGTTTAGAACAAAAAGTCCTCCAAAATCTGGAAACAAACAGGACTCCTCTGTCAGACACAATGTTCTCAGGAATGCAGTGTAACCGAACCACGTGCTGAAGGAACAAAGGCACCAATTAGGAGGAGGAAGGCAACTTAGGTAATGGCACAAGATGTATCATTTTGGAAAACCTATCACAAATCACCCAGATAACGGTCATTCTCTGAGAAACAGGGAGGTCGGAAATGAAATCCATAGAGATATGGGTCCATGGTCTCTTGGGCACAGGCAATGGCATCAACAAACAACTAGAGCGAGAGCAAGGCTTGGAGCAAAAGCAAGTCCCGCTGGACTGCACAAATTCCCTGACGTCACGAGACAAAGTAGGCCACTAAAAGGACCGACTAACCAAGTCTCTGGTACCAAAAATTCCGGAATGACCGGCCAACGTGGAACAATGAATCTCAGACATCACACTCTTTTTCCACCAGTCTGGGACAAACAATTTCCCAATAGGGCAGCGCTCGGGTTTATCCTCCTGACACCCTTCCAGAGCCAGTCTCAAATTGGGCGAGATGGCGGAAAGAACTACACCCTCTTTCAAAATAACAGCAGGATCAGATAACTCAGGAGAGTCCGCAAGGAAACTCCTCGAGAGGGCATCCGCCTTAACATTCTTAGTGCCAGGAAAAAAGGAAGCCACAAAATTAAAACGTGTGAAAAACAAGGCCCACCTGGCCTGTCTAGGATTAAGTCGCTTGGCTGATTCCAGATAAACCAGATTCTTATGGTCCGTGAGGACCACCACCTGATGTTTGGCTCCCTCCAGCCAATGTCTCCACTCTTCAAAAGCCCACTTCATGGCCAATAACTCCCGATTACCCACGTCATAATTACGTTCAGTTGGAGAAAATTTTCGAGAGAAAAAGGCACAAGGGTTACTTTTAGAGGTCTCTGGATCTCTTTGGGACAAAATGGCACCTGCCCCAATTTCAGAGGCATCAACCTCCACCTGAAATGGCAGAGAAACATCAGGCTGCCGTAGAACAGGAGCAGAAGTGAATCTCTGCTTAAGTTACTGAAACGCAGAGACTGCCTCAGGAGGCCAATTCACCACATCAGAACCCTTTTTGGTCAAATCTGTCAATGGTTTAACAATAACAGAGAAATTACCAATAAATTTACGATAAAAATTGGCAAAACCCAAGAATCTCTGAAGAGCCTTTAATGAAGTAGGTTGGACCCAATCACAGATGGCCTGAACCTTGACCGGGTCCATTTCAATAACAGATGGGGACAAAATGAATCCCAGAAATGAGATCCTCTGTACGCCAAAAAGACACTTTGATCCCTTCACATACAGAGCATTCTCTCTCAAAATCTGGAACACAGTCCGAACATGTTTCACATGAGAGTCCCAGTCATTGGAAAAAATCAAGATATCATCCAAATAAACAATCAGAAATTTATCCACAAAATCCCTGAAAATGTCATTCATGAAGGACTGGAAGACGGAAGGAGCATTAATGAGCCCAAAGGGCATCACTAGGTACTCAAAATGCCCCTCTGGGGTATTAAACGCCGTCTTCCATTCATCCCCGTGCTTAATGCGAATAAGGTTATACGCCCCCCTGAGGTCAAGCTTGGTAAACCAAGTAGCACTTTTCACCCTGGAAAACAGGTCAGAAATCAAGGGTAACGGATATTGATATTTCACAGTGATATTGTTCAAGAGACGATAATCAATACACGGCCTTAATGAACCATCCTTTTTGGCCACAAAGAAAAAACCGGCACCCAAGGGTGAAGAGGATGGTCTGATATGACCCTTCTCCATGACTCCTTGATATAAGACCGCATAGCGTCATGTTCAGGTACAGACAAGTTAAAAAGGCGACCTTTAGGGAATTTACTACCAGGCACTAATTCAATAGCGCAGTCATAGCTCCTATGGGGGGGCAAGGATGCAGATTTACTTTCGCTAAACACATCAGAAAAGTCAGTCAGAAAGTCAGGAACATCCTGAGCCTGGGGAGAGGCAGAAAAAAACAGGAGTGTTGGCATTAACACATTGGCAGCCCCAACTAGTTACAGACACAGATTTCCAATCCAAAACAGGATTATGAGACTGTAACCAAGGGAAACCTAGTACAATAATGTCATGCAGATTATACAGCACCAAAAATTTGCAACTCTCCTGATGATCAGGTTCAACCCTCTTTATCACCTGAGTAGAGAACTGGGGTTTATTCTCAGCCAAAGGGGTAGAATCAATCCCCAGTAGGGGAATAGACTTCCGTAGGGGTATCAAGGGAAACCCACAACGTTTAGCAAAATCAAAATCCATCAGGTTAATAGCTGCTCCCGAATCAACAAAAGCCTGAGCAGAAAATGTGGACAGGGAGCAAATCAGGGTAACAGTCAACAGAAATTTAGTCTGAACACTACCCAAGACAACTGAGCGTGCAAAACGTCTTCCCCGCTTAGGGCAGACTGAAATAGCATGAGAGGCGTCACCACAGTAGAAACATAACCCATTGCATTTTCGAAACTCATGACGCTGTGCCCCAGAAGCCACTCTATCACACTGCATGGGTTCGGAAGCTGGTTCACAAGGCAACACTATTCCATGCATACCTCTACGCTCACGCAAACGTCTGTCAATTTGAATCGCTAATGACATAGAATCATTGAGACAGAGGGAGCAGGGAAACCCACCATAATATCTTTTACTTTCTCTGACAGACCCTTCCGAAAAAGGGCTGCCAAAGCATCATCATTCCATTTGGTCAGGACTGCCCACTTTCGGAATTTCTGACAGTACAACTCAGCGTCCTCAAGCCCCTGATTTAATGCCAACAAGGTTTTTTCAGCTTGATCAGTGACATTAGGTTCATCGTATAATAACCTCAGAGCCAGAAAAAATGCATCAACATTACTCAAAACAGGGTCCCCAGGTGTCAGGGAAAAAGCCCAATCCTGAGGATCGCCGCGCAGGAGAGAGATGACAATTTGAAAAAGAGGGAAAAAATGCAACAAACAGAGAAAAAAAAAAAAAATTTCTGACAACTTTCTCTTTTCTTTTTCCTTTTACTATTTTTCCCTTCTGTTGAGTACCATACAATTTTCAGTTTGGCCGGTGATACTGTTATGATTTGGTAGCTGAGGAGAGCAGGCAAAAACGGCAATACACCAGAGAGGTTGGAATCTACTGGATCGCAGTACCCTGACTAACCACCACAACTAAAGGCAGCCGTGGAGCTTTCCTACGTTGGTCCTAGACGCCTCGTCACAGCCTGAGAGGTTAACTACACCTAAAGATAGAAAGAGGAAAGCTATCTGCCCGGAGCAGATCCCCAAAGAACATAGGAAGCCCCCAAACATGTAATGGCGGTTAGACAAGAGGAAATACAGACATAGACAGAAAATAGTATGAGCAAACGTTGGGGCCCAATCTTCCTAGAAAGAAAAGGATAGGAAGGACACTTACTGCAATCCAAAAAGCCCTAAAAAATACCAACTCTACTAATTGCAAAAACACCTGAGATCACACGACCTTTACCACCTAAATTAGTTCTCTGGTGTAACAAAACTAAGCTGCAGCCACTGAAAAAACTGGAAAAGGCAAATGAACAAATAACAGTGGCTCCAGAAGAACTGAGAGGAGCCCAAGCCCCCCGGGGGGAGAGGGGGGAGACCTGGCTAACCTCACAGAAATGCAGAGAAATAAGCAAATGGTAAGCACAAAAGCAAAAAACAGAAAATATCTTATCTGAGAGCAGGAGAAGAGGCAAGACTCAGCAAGCTTCCAAGTGAACCAGGAACCACAGTTGAGACAAGAACAATTGATCACCGGCAACCATGATGGGAGGCAACCTCCCTTATATAAGACCAGTCTGTAACTCCTGATTGCCAATCCTCATTGAATGGTTCAGTACTGTTTGTAACCACCAGAGGGAGCTTCTGCTCAGAATTCATTTCTACCACATTCACAACAGTCAACTGTGTACCTGGGTGCCTAACAGGACACAGTAGTTTGTTCAGCGGCTCTGTGACGTAACAGGGTTCGCTTTCAATGCTAGACAGCGCCCTAGCGTGTTTATTTTGCGACTCAGTTGTGTTAAGTGAGTTCGCACACATCGCCATATAGCACGGCGGCACTCCTTCTAGCGCCTCTGTGGATTAACAGAGTTCGCACATATTGCCACAGCGCGTTACGACGTTTATTTTGGCGACTCTGCGGGATAACAGAGTTCGCTTCTTGCGCCATTTTACTAGCAGCAGGCTCCGCCTGCACGGTGGACCCCGGGCTGCGAACGCACCTCTCCACATCTTATATTTGGTGCGTTCCGCAGACCCTAACAGTGTGTTATTCCACTTTTTGTTTGGTGGTATGATGATAAAGCATTGTTTTATTGCCTTGGGTTTTTTTTTTAAGGGGTTCACTAAAGGGGTTAACTAGTGGGACAGTTTTTTTTAGGTCGGGTTGTTATGGACGTGGCGATACTAAGTAAGTGTACGTTTATTGTTTTTTTTTTATTTACATAAAGAAATGTATTTTCTGGAAAAATATATGTATTTTTTTCTTTATTTAGGAATTTTTAAGAAAATATTTTTATACATGTTAATTTTTTTTTTACTTTGTCCCAGGGTGGGACATTACTATATAGTGTCAGATCGCTGATCTGACACTTTGCACAGCATTGTGTCAGATCAGCCATCTGTCAGGCAGTACAGGGGGCTTGCCCGCACCTGCTCTCAGCAGGCAATGACAAGCCACCTCCCTGCAGGACCCTGAAGGACCCCGCAGCCATCTTGGATCACATCGCGTTGTTCTGAGGGTCTCAGGGAAGCATGTAAGGAGCCCCCTCCCTGCGCGATGCTTCCCTATGCCTCTGGAACATTGCAGTATGCCAGGGGTTAAAGTGCCGAGAGTGGTCCATGACCACTTCTGGCACATAGTGCAGGGTGTCAGCTGTGATAATCAGCTGACACCCGGACGCAATCTGCCGTGCTCCCTCCGTGAGCGTGGCTGATCGCGTATGACGTACTATCTCGTCCTTGGGAATTAAGTCCCAGGGCACATGGATGGGATAGTACATCAAATGGTAGAAAGGGGTTAATTTTGATGTCTATGGAACACGGATCTGTTAACCCCTTAACGACAGCAGATACGCATAAATACAAGAGGCCGCTAGGGTCCACCCAGAGTCGTAAAATCTCTGGGGTTTCAGCTAGCGAGGGTAGCTGAGACCCTGGAGAACACAATCAGGTCAGGTTTTTCCAGTCCTCAATCACGTAAAAAACAATAGTGAGATCCTGTGTAAAAATCATTTCTCTCTCCTCTAACATGATATAACATGTCAGTGGAGGGAGAAATGGTGTCCACAAGCACCTCATTGTACCTTAGTATTGGATCCGTCATCCCCCAACTTACCTCCTTGTATTAATGAAGTAAAATGGCGGACGCATGCGTAGTGCGCCCAGCGATATCTGCAGTCCGGCAGCAGAGTTTTTTCCTATTGATTTATTTTTTATCACTATGATAGACCCTATGAGAGTGATCAAAAGCCAAATAATTAGTAAATAGGACAGCACTTGGGCTGTGCTTCACTGTGCACCCCTTGATCATCTCCCACCAGTGTCATCCCCTAAGTTAGATAAAAAAAATATATATTTTTTTATTTATAATTTTTATTTCTTTCAATTTTTGCCGTTAGGGTTAGGTTAGGCTTAGGAGTTTTTCAAAAGTTACAAAAAAATTGATGGTATAAAGACAAATTCAAGTATGACGACAAATATTATCAATTTCTGTATAGTACCTGTAGGTTCAAAATGCTCACTATATCCCTGGATAACATCCTTGAGGAGTTAGTTTCCTAAATGGGGTCACTTGTGGGGGGGTTCTGCTGTTTAGCCACCTTAGGGACCCTTCAAACACGAGATGTTGCCCACAATCTATTTCAGCCACATTTGTGTTCCAAAATTCAAATATTGCTCCTTCGGAACCATGCTGTTTGTGTAAACAGAACTTGTTGACTACGTGTGGTGTATCGCCATGCTTGTAAGAAAGTGGGGATCAAACTGTGAGGTCCACTTTTGCTGTATTATTTCTTGCAAAAGTGATAAAATTGGGTTTAAAGCAATATTTTAGAGGTAAAATTTGAATTTTTTTTCATTCCCCTTTGCATTAATTCCTGAGTAGCACCTGAAGGCTTAAAACATTTCCTGACAACAGTATTGAAGTATTTGAGGTGTGCGGTTTTTAAAATGTTATCACTTTTGGGGCGTTTCAAATATATTGCCCCTCAAAGTCCATGTAAATCTCAATAGGTCCCAAAAGAAATTGCTGCTAAACTTTTAACCCTTCTAACATCCGAATAAAACAATGTTTAAAATATTCCAAAGACATACTGATTGGGAATTTAGATTATGAGCCCCAATGGGGGACAGTGTCAATAATGTTTGTTAAGCGCTGTGGATATAATGGCGCTATATAAATGAGTAAAATAAATCAATAAATATGATGCAGATGTAAAGTAGACTCATGGGAAATGGTATTTATTGACTGTTTTGTACAGCAGGAGTAACTACACTGTGTTCCAAATTATTATGCAAAAATTGTTTAGGAGTGATAAGGTAAGAATTTTTTTGTTTGTCAGTTAAACTCATTGATGGTGATGTGTGTCAGGGCTCTTTATATCACTGTAAGCAATTGCAGACACCTGTGCTAATTAGTTTGGCAGGTGTGTCCAATGAAAGGCAAGACTACTTAAGAAGGCTGTCCCACATTATTAAGCAGCCTACATTTTCTGCCAAAATGGGAAAGAAAAAGGATGTGTCGGCTGCTGAGAAGCAACAAATTGTGGAGTGTTTAGGTCAAGGCATGACTACAATCAACATTGCCAAGACACTTCATCGTGATCATCGCACAATCAAGAAGTATGTAGCTGATTCACAGTACACACGTGTGCGTGCTGATAAGGAAAAATTGAGGACTCTGTCCTACAGGCAATTACGTCAGGTTAAAAGAGCAGCTGCAAAAAAGCCTTGTCATAGCAGCACACAAGTTTTTGAAGCTGCTGGTGCCTCCAACGTCCCCCGAACAACAAGATGCAGGGTCCTTCAGAGGTATGCAGCTGTGCGTAAGCCATCCTGTCGACCTCCTCTATCCACTGCACACAAGCAGAAATGGAACCAGTGGGCCAAACAATACATGAAGACTGACTTCAAAACTGTTTTGTTCACCGATGAGTGCCGTGCAACGCTCGATGGTCCAGATGGATGGAGTGGAGGATGGCTGGTTGATGGACACCTCATGCAAACACGGCTACGGCGCCAACAAGAAGGAGGTGGAGTAATGTTTTGGGCTGGAATCATGGAGAGAGAGATTGTCAGCCCCTTTAGGATCCCTGAAGGGGTAAAGATGAACTTCATAGTGTATGTTGAGTTTCTCAAACAGCACTTCCTGCCATGGTTCAAGAAGAAGAACCGTGCATTCCACAGCAAGATCATTTTCATGCATGATAATGCACCGTCTCATGCTGCACATAACACATCTGGCATCTCTGGCTGCTATGGGCATAAAAGAGGACAAACTTATGGTGTGGCCCCCATGCTCCCCTGACCTCAACCCCATTGAGAACCTCTGGAGCATCATCAAAAGGAGTGTCTATGATGGCGGGAGGCAGTTCACATCTAAGCAACAGCTCTGGGAGGGTATTCTGTCCTCATGCAAAACAATTGAAGCAGAAACCATCCAAAACCTGACAAATTCAATGGACGAGAGAGTTCAGAAGCTCCTTTCGAACAAGGGGTCCTATGTGCAAATGTAACATCACCTAGAATAAAGTTTTGAGTTGAAAACTGTTTGATTTCAGTTTGTAAGAACCTGCTAATGCTTATAATTTCAAAAATGACCATTTTTTTGTTCTTTATTAAAATGAAAAGGTAGAAAACTCTGCGGTGCATAATAATTTGGGACATGCATTTTGAGTGCAGTTTGAGTGTTTTATTTTTTAAAAAATATACTGTTATCATAGGCAGTTTATACAAAAACCTTTCAATTGTACTCTTAGGACCTGTGCACACATTGCGTATTTGCCTGCGGATTTTTCCGCGCCGAAACCGCACCTCTTGGCAGAAAACGCAGGCGCGGTTTTGACGCGGTTTTGTCGCGGTTTGACGCGGTTTTTCATGCTTTTTTCATGCGTTTTTGTATTCGGTTTTGACAGCTAAATAAAGATATGTTGTTTAACAAAAAAAAAGATTTATGATGTAATTTCTTGTCCAACCTCCTCTTTTAGATTTGTCCAACCCACACTCCATTACACACAAACAGATAGAGATAGATAGATAATAGATACCGATAGATAGATAATAGATACCGATAGATAGATAGATAGATAGATAGATAGATAGATAGATAGATAGATAGAAAATACATAGATAGATGGATAATAGATAGTTAGAAATATATAAAGATAGATATATAGATAGACAGAAAGATATATAGGTAGATAGATGATAGATAAAATGGTACATAAATAGTTAAAGACACACGCGCGCACACACACACAAAATCTTAACGCAATATAGTTAATAAAAAAAATAAATAGGAAAAAAAATGGTGTGGGCTCCCGTGCAATTTTGTGCACCAGAGGGGGAAAGCCGACAGCCGGGGCCAATATTTCTAGCCTAGGAAGGGGTTAATACCCATGGATCTTCCCAGGCTATGAATATCAGCCCGCAGCTAGCCTTCACTGACTATTAAAATAGGGGGACCCCCCAAAAAAAATGACGTGGGGTCCCCCTATAATTTATAGCCAGAAACGCTAGGCAGACAGCTGCGGGCTGATATTCATAGCCTAGGAAGGGGCCATGGATATTGGCACCCCCCCTGGCTAAAAATACCAGCACCCAGCCGCCCCAGAATTGGCGCATCTGTACGATGCGCCAATTCCGGACTTAGCCCCTCTCTTCCCACTTCCCTGTAGCGGTGGGATATGGGGTAATAAGGGGTTAATATCACCTTGCTATTGTAAGGTGATATTAAGCCCGGTTAATAATAGAGAGGCGTCAATAAGACGCCTATCCATTATTAATCTTATATTAATAAAGGGTTAAAAAAAACACACGCATAAGAATAAATTATTTTAATGAAATAAAACACAACACGGTTTTCATATCTTTATTACACGCTCAGATCCAAGCGACGCCCTCGATCTCCTGTAATAAAACGTAAAAAAATAAAACAATCGTATACTCCCTGTCCGACGCAGTCCAATTAATAACGAGTATCCCACGACGATCTCCCCTATAGAACAGTGACATCAGGTGATGCCACTGTTCTGTAGGGCCTCCCAGTGATGCACTGACAGGAGACAATGGCTCCTGCAGTGCATCACTGAGGTTACCTGAGTTCATTTTCTCACTTTATGGCAATGCTGCATGGGAATTTTCTCACCCTGCATTGCCGTGAGAGAATGAATGGAAGTGACGTCATTCTCTCCCGGCGGCAGAGCGGTGCACAGATCAATGGCGTCGGGGAATAGGTGAGTATATATTCTATGTGTTGTATGTTATGTATGTGTTGTATGTCATGTGTATGTGATATGTTCTGTATGTCATGTATGTGTTACATGTTCTGTATGTCATGTATGTGTTATATGTTCTGTATGTCATGTGCATGTTCTGTATGCCATGTGTATGTTATATGTTGTATGTCATGTATGTGTTTTTTTTTTTACTTTCAGCACATTAGCCGGATGATGGGACTACTACTGTCCCATCATTGGCTAATGTGTCAGTCACTGTCACTGTAGCAGGCAGTCCCATCCGACGATGCCTGCATACGCGGAGACACACACAGCCCCGCACACACACCGATCCCGCACACCGCCGCACATACACCAGGCCCGCACACCAATTACGCAGAGACCGGCACACAATCACCGCCCACACACGTAGCGCCGCACACTATACACGCCCACGCACCGCCCACACATAGCGCCGCACACTCTGCACGCCCACGCACCGCCCACACACATAGCGCCGCACACTATACACGCCCACGCACCGCCCACACACATAGCGCCGCACACTATACACGCCCACACTCCGCCCACACACTTCCCTCCCCCAAAACTGCAGCGGTTTCACCTGCAGCAAAACCGCAGATCTTTTTTAGACCTGCGGTTTTGCTGCAGAAGTGCCCGACTCAATGCAAGTCAATGGGCGCCGAACCGCTGCAGTTCCGCACAAAGAATTGACATGCTGCGGAAAATAAAGTGCGGCGAAACCGCGCGTTTTTTTCCGCAGCATGTGCACAGCAGACCTGCGGTTCCCATTGGATTACATTGGTAGTGCACTGTGCTGCGGGTTGGATGCGTTTCCGCACGTTGAAAAACGCATCTAAAAACGCAAAGTGTGCACAGGGCCTAATAGTTATTTGACTGGAAAATTACAATGACTGAAATTCATATAGGTACTTTGGGAAAATCTGAAAAAATATTATTTGCATAATAATTTGGAACACAGTGTAGTTTAAAGATATAAAGATTGAAAGTTTGAAAATTATGATTTTTTTTTTCAAAACTTTTGCCAAATCTGCTCATTAAGGTCAAAATTGGCTGAGACACTAAGGGCTTAAATAGCAATCTGTTGTCTTATATTCAAAACTGATCCAGTAAGCTAAAAATGGATCCCTTTGAAATGGAAGAAAACGGTTGGCTATTTCACAGATCCATTTTCCATAGATTTCAATGTTAAAAAAAACGGATCCAGTTGAAATCATTTTTCTTAAGGTGGACAAAAAAGTTGTATCTGCACAACTTTTTTGTCAACGGATTGCTGCTGCTGTATCTATTCTAGTAGATGATTAAGGGACATGTGGACATGGCTTTACATTGGGTTTTATGCTGGTTTGTACATGCATACTCCATGCACGCTCCATAGTTTTTGTAGCAATATGCATGGTAATCTAGCTATTTCCCATTCATTATCTTCAGAGCCTGTTGGTCAAGGCGTAAAGAGAGCCCACTCCTTGTGGTGCCCCTATTGAGCAAGGTTTTAAAGAACAAGATTTGAGATTTGTTGCCACAGGGTGGCCAAAATTGTACCCATTAATCAAACTTATTAACTATTTCATCTATATTCTCATCATGTGAATTCTATGATCTCATTTGTCTTTACAGAAACTTTCTGGTGTTAGTTGCCAAATTTAAGTTTTATGTTAATTAATACCACAAATCAGTTTTGCCTAGTCTCTTCCCATCATTGTACTGTGTTGAGGGTGAGTTTTCTCATGTAGAACCACTTTATCAATTGTGTCAGAACTTTAAGTGGCAGCATACGATAGACTAATAAATACCAGATTATATCTATATAATATTTACATAATGAAGTTTCATTCAAGGTCTTGTTTGCATTCCTGACAATGAGAGAAAAAGCTCCTTGACGCCAATTAACTTGTTGCTGTCTATTAACTTCCTCCTTTGATGAATCTGGAGGGGTGCTCTGCCAGTGACCTCTGGAGTGGGGGGGATACTTTATTCTTTTTGTTGCTTTATGTTTCTGCCGACAGTCTCTACACAATTGAGGTCCTGTGAAAGATCTGCAGGAGGCCACATCTAACAAGGTCTATCCTCTAAGATAGGTTCCCCCTTGGTTCCCGCCTCCTATATCTAGAGCTATTCAGGTCTACATTTTGTAGGACTCTTTAAAACCTGCAGGACATGGATACTTTTACATAGTAAGTAGGAGCCATAAAACATCACAACAGTCAGAAATAACAGATATTCTCCAGGCCAGTTTTACTGCAAAGCAGCAGGATGACAAGTCTTTTGTATGCCTCTGCTGGGTCTCAATTATGTGAATGGGGGATGAAGTAAAGTGTGTTTTACTGAAAGAAATCAGCCTGAATGGGGAGCCGTGATGACATATCGAAGGGAGACACAGTTGTTTATGGGAAACTCATGCAGAATAATCCTCTCTTCTTTTCTGACATTCCCGGCTATAAGATGGCTCGTTAGGCTAGCCTAGACCCCTTACCGCGCACAGGAGAGAAGAGCGATTGTGAGCCTTTTTGTGATGGATGTGTAGTTCATATCTCAGCAACCAAGATGGTGTCCAATGGTGCAAAATTAACTTGTTAAAAAGTCAGAGCAGGGCAACAACAGCAGCTGGAACATGATTTTAAGGATAATCATAATCAGATTATTTAATATACAGAATCAAGCTTGATTGAAATACCCAGAGTCATAGAAAAATAGAATAGGCAACACAGATAAGTTTTATAAATATTATTCATTTCAATGAAGTTACAGCACATACACATGATGACCTGCCCCTTTGGGTGATAGGTCTGTTTGCTCTGCCCGAAGCTTCATTAGGCCTTTGGTCCTGTGGATAAATACTTTCTTCTGTATGTAATTTTTGGGTAATAAAGCCATACCTTCTGCCACAAAACTGATAAGGGTCATTGAGGATTTTAAAATAATTTAGTCAGGCCATTAATCGGAGAAACAAGTGTTTGTAGGAATGCACCTTCCTGATTATCAAGCAGTTTTAACCCCTTCATGACCCAGCCTATTTTGACCTTAATGACCTTGCCATTTTTTGCAATTCTGACCAGTGTCCATTTATGAGGTAATAACTCAGGAACGCTTCAACGGATCCTAGCGATTCTGAGATTGTTTTTTCGTGACATATTGGGCTTCATGTTAGTGGTAAATTTAGGTTGATAATTTTTGCGTTTATTTGTGAAAAAAATGGAAATTTGGCGAAAATTTTGAAAATTTTGTAATTTTCAAATTATTAACTTTTATTCTGTTAAACCAGAGAGTTATGTGGCACAAAATAGTTAATAAATAACATTTCCCACATGTCTACTTTACATCAGCACAATTTTGGGACAACATTTTTTTTTGTTAGGAAGTTATAAGGGTTAAAAGTTGACCAGCGATTTCTCATTTTTACAGCAAAATTTACAAAACCATTTTTTTTAGGGTCCACCTCACATTTGAAGTCACTTTGAGGGGTCTATATGGCAGAAAATACCCAAAAGTGACACCTTTATAAAAACTGCACCCCTCAAGCTACTCAAAACTACATTCAAGAAGATTATTAACCCTTCAGGTGCTTCACAGGAACTAAAGCAACGTGGAAGGAAAAAATTGACATTTTAATTTTTCCAACAAAAATTTTCTTTTAGCATCAATTTTTTCATTTTTACATGGGCAACAGGATAAAATGGATCCTAAAATTTGTTGGGCAATTTCTCCTGAGTACACAGATACCTCATATGTGGTCATAAACCACTGTTTGGGCGCACGGCAGGGCTCAGAAGGGAAGGAGCGCCATTTGACTTTTTGAATAGAAAATATGCTGGAATATTTAGCGGTTGCCATGTTGCATTTGGAGAGTTCCTGTGTGCCTAAACATTGGAGCTCCCCCACAAGTGACCCCATTTTGGAAACTAGACCCCCTAAGGAACTTATCTAGATGCATAGTGATCACTTTGAACCCCCAGGTGCTTCACAAATTGATCTGTAAAAAAAAGAAAGTACTTTTTTTTCACAAAAATTTTCTTTTAGCCTCAGTTTTTTCATTTTCACATGGGCAACAGTATAAATTGGATTCTAAAATTTGTTGGGCAATTTCTCCTGAGTACACAGATACCTCATATGTGGTCATAAACCACTGTTTGGGCGCACGGCAGGGCTCAGAAGAGAAGGAGCGCCATTTGACTTTTTGAATGGAAAATATGCTGGAATATTTAGCGGTTGCCATGTCGCATTTGGAGAGTTCCTGTGTGCCTAAACATTGGAGCTCCCCCACAAGTGACCCCATTTTGGAAACTAGACCCCCTAAGGAACTTATCTAGATGCATGGTGGGCACTTTGAACCCCCAGGTGCTTCACAAATTGATCCTTAAAAAAAGAAAGTACTTTTTTTTCACAAAAATTTTCTTTTAGCCTCAGTTTTTTTCATTTTCACATGGGCAACAGTATAAATTGGATCCTAAAATTAGTTGGGCAATTTCTCCTGAGTACATAGATACCTCATATGTGGTCATAAACCACTGTTTGGGCGCACGGCAGGGCTCAGAAGGGAAGGAGCGCCATTTGACTTTTTGAATGGAAAATATGCTGGAATATTTAGCGGTTGCCATGTCGCATTTGGAGAGTCCCTGTGTGCCTAAACATTGGAGCTCCCCCACAAGTGACCCCATTTTGGAAACTAGACCCCCTAAGGAACTTATCTAGATGCATGGTGGGCACTTTGAACCCCCAGGTGCTTCACAAATTGATCCTTAAAAAAAAGAAAGTACTTTTTTTTCACAAAAATTTTCTTTTAGCCTCAGTTTTTTTCATTTTCACATGGGCAACAGTATAAATTGGATCTAAAATTTGTTGGGCAATTTCTCCTGAGTACACAGATACCTCATATGTGGTCATAAACCACTGTTTGGGCGCACGGCAGGGCTCAGAAGGGAAGGAGCGCCATTTGACTTTTTGAATAGAAAATATGCTGGAATATTTAGTGGTTGCCATGTCGCATTTGGAGAGTTCCTGTGTGCCTAAACATTGGAGCTCCCCATAAGTGACCCCATTTTGGAAACTAGACCCCCTAAGGAACTTATCTAGATGCATGGTGGGCACTTTGAACCCCCAGGTGCTTCACAAATTGATCCTTAAAAAAAGAAAGTACTTTTTTTTCACAAAAATTTTCTTTTAGCCTCAGTTTTTTTCATTTTCACATGGGCAACAGTATAAATTGGATCCTAAAATTAGTTGGGCAATTTTTCCTGAGTACATAGATACCTCATATGTGGTCAGGGCTCAGAGGGAAGGAGCGCCATTTGACTTTTTGAATAGAAAATATGCTGGAATATTTAGCGGTTGCCATGTCGCATTTGGAGAGTTCCTGTGTGCCTAAACATTGGAGCTCCCCCACAAGTGACCCCATTTTGGAAACTAGACGCCCTAAGGAACTTATCTAGATGCATAGTGAGCACTTTGAACCCCCAGGTGCTTCACAGAAGTTTATAACGCAGAGCCGTGAAAATAAAAAATCATTTTTTTTCTCAAAAAATGATTTTTTAGCCCACTATTATTTATTTTCACAATGGTTACAGGAGAAATTGGACGCCAAAAGTTGTTGTCCAGTTTGTCCTGAGTACGATAGTACCCCATATGTGGGGGGGAACCACTGTTTGGGCACACGTCAGGGCTCGGAAGGGATGTAGTGACGCTTTGAAATGCCGACTTGATGGAATGGTCTGCGGGCATCTTGTTACGTTTGCAGAGCCCCTGATGTGCCTAAACAGTAGAAACTCCCCACAAGTGACCCCATTTTGGAAACTAGACCCCGCAAAGAAGTTATCTAGATGTGTGGTGAGCACTTTGAACCCCCAAGGGCTACACAGAAGTTTATAACGCCCGGGCATGAAAATAAAAAAATCATATTTTTTCCACAATCAGGATCTTTTAGTCCCCAATTTTTTTATTTTCCCAAGGATAACATGAGAAATTAGACCCCAAAAGTTGTTGTCCAATTTGTCCTGAGTATGCTGATATCCCATATGTGGGAGAAAACTACTCTATGGGCACACGTCGGGGCTCGGATGGGAAGTAGTGACGTTTGAAATGCCCACTTGATAGAATGGTCTTCGGGCGTCATGTTACGTTTGCAGAGTCCCTGATGTGCCTAAACAGTAGAAACTCCCCACAAGTGACCCCATTTTGGAAACTAGATCCCCAAGGAACTCCTATAGATGTGTGATAAGCACTTTGAATCTCCAAGTCCTTCACAGAAGTTTATAACGCAGAGCCGTGAAAATATAAAATCATTTTTTTCCACAAAAATAATTTTTTAGTCCCCAATTTTTTTTCCCAATGTTAACAGGAGAAATTAGAACCCCCAAAGTTGTTTTGCAATTTTTCCCGAGTACGCTGATACCCCATATGTGGGGATAAACCACTGTTTGGGCATACGTCGGGGCTTGGAATAAAGGGAGCACTGTTTGACTTTTTGAACGCAAAATTTGCAGGAATCAAACCCTAACCATAACCCTAACCCCAACACACCCCTAACCCTAATCCCAACTCTAACCATAAACCTAACCACAAGCCTAACCCTAATTCCAACCCTAACCCTAATTCCAACCCTAACCCAAATTCCAACCCTAACCCTAATTCTAACCTTAACCCTAATGCTAACCCTAACCCTAGTTCTAACCCTAAGGCTGGGTTCATATCGCGTTTTACCAGCCCGTTCAACACGTAGCGTTGACCGGCTGGTAACGGTATAGCACAACGCGATCGCGTTATGCTATACCCGCTAGCGCAGATGAATCAGCAGATGATTCATCTGTGCTAGCGGTGATGGAGCCCAGACGCTGCAGCCCGTGTCCGAGGCTCCGTCACTGAATGACGGCACGTCGCAAACGCAGGCCGCTTTACGGCATGCGTTGCGATGCGCACACAAATGGGGTGAATGGCAGCGTTAACGGACTGCGTTACACCGCGTTATACCGCGGTGAAATGCAGTCCATCTAACGGACTGCCATAATGCAATATGAACCCAGCCTAACCCTAACCCTGAGGCCCCATGCACACGTCGCGGATTCACTTGCGGATTTTTCTTAAATCCGCAGGTAAAATGACCTGCGTTTTACCTGCGAATTTATCGCGGATTTGTTGCGGTTTTTCCCTGCGGTTTTACACCTATAATGGAATAGGTGTAAAACCTCTGCGGAATCCGCACAAAGAGTTGACATGCTGCGGATTTAAAACCGCAACAAATCCGCATGTGCACAGCATTTTTTTTAACCATTTATTTGCATTGTACTGTACATGGTTTCAGGATCTGCTGTGGATCCGCAGCGCCAAATCCGCTGTGGATCTGCAGCGCCAAATCCGCTGCGGATCCGCAGCAAAATCTCCGGCGGATCAGCAGCAAAATCCGCCGAGGATCCCCAGCAAAATCCGCCGCGGATCCGCAGCAAAATCAGCCGCGGATCCGCAGCAAAATCCGCCGCGGATCCCCAGCAAAATCCGCCGAGGATCCCCAGCAAAATCCGCCGCGGATCCGCAGCAAAATCAGCTGCGGATCCGCAGCAAAATCCGCCGCGGATCCCCAGCAAGATCCGCCGAGGATCCCCAGCAAAATCCGCCGAGGATCCCCAGCAAAATCCGCCGCGGATCCGCAGCAAAATCTGCCGCAGATCAGCAGCAAAATCCGCCGCGGATCCGCAGCAAAATCCGCCACGGATCCGCAGCAAAATCCGCCGCGGATCAGCAGCAAAATCCGCCGCGGATCCGCAGCAAAATCCGCCGCGGATCAGCAGCAAAATCCGCCGCGGATCAGCAGCAAAATCCGCCGCGGATCCGCAGCAAAATCCGCCGCGGATCCGCAGCAAGATCAGCTGCGGATCAGCAGCAAAATCCGCTACGAAAAAAAAAAATCTTTATTTTATTATTTGTACCTACCTATGACGGGGGGGGGTTCATTTACTTTTTTTTTATTTTGATCACTGTGACAGTTTATCACAGTGATCAAAATAAATTTTTGTGCAATGGAGGGCGCACTGCGCATGCGCTGGCCAGCGGGCGCACTGCGCATGCGCCCGCCATTTTCCAAGATGGCGGCGCCCATGAAGAATCCCGGGCAGCCACCGGGACGGATCCAGGGACATCGGTGGACCGGGAGAGGTGAGTAGGGGGGGGTCGGGAGTTGGGGGGGGTCGGAAGTTGAGGGGGAGGATCGCAGGAGCAAGGGAGCAGACAGTGACGGCGGTGACCGATCGCTGCCAAATTTCTGTGGCGGCGGCCGATCACCGCCGTGACTTGGTGTGGGGGGGTCAGGGCTCGGTGTCCAGCCATGGCAGATGCTATTGCAGCATCGGCCATGGTTGGATTGTAATATTTCACCAGTTTCATTGGTGAAATATTACAAATCGCTCTGATTGGCTGTTTCACTTTTAACAGCCAATCAGAGCGATCGTGCCACGTGGGGGTTAAGCCAACCCCCCTGTGGTGATGCGCTAAGGGTCCTGTGCCTGCGGGTCGGGTGACCTTTCAGTGACCCCGGTCACTCGGCCCGCAGGAACATGATTTATAGCATGACGCCGACGCCGGCGTCATGGGTCGGGATGGCACAGGTTTTCATGACGCCGACGTCGGCGTCATGGGTCGGGAAGGGGTTAAGTCTGTGGGCTGCCAGAGGTGGAATCACACTGTGAACGTCAGGTGGCATGATGATATCTCTTCAGTGTACCACATGCACATTACAGGTTTTACAGTAGTTTTTAAGATTCCAGCACCGCACCAAGGAAAAATAGGCTAAAAATGAAAAAAAAAGCTCCAATCCATTAAATGCATTATAGTGTGCACCTTTATAATTATGCATTTCCAGCCTACTGGAGGTCCTTAATCATAGCATAACAATAATATTTTACAAGATGCATAGTTCTTTTACAAAGAGTTCTTTTTTACCAATGACTGCAAAAAAACATCTTCAATACACCAAGAACATCTTGGGTAGAGCCAATGTTATTGTGAAATCAAAATCTACACACCAATATTTATTTGAAGAAACAACTCTAAGAAATAAACAGAAAAATGTGACTCTCTACTCCCTATAGTACTGATTACAAACAGGCAATTAGCATTCTGCATAAACACACATCAACACTCTACCAGGATGTCATTTTAGCATTAACCCAAGTTCAGGAGAAATGTGTTGCATAAAGGGGCATTTTCCTTGACAACCTCTTATATTCCTGTAGGACGCTAAGTGAGACTTGGCTCACGTGCAAAGACAGCTATGTGTGTGGCACAACCAGATATAACAGTTGTAAGTACATAAATAAAACAAAAAAATATTTAGAATTGAGAGTCCTCAGTGGTTGATACCTTTTAATGGCTAACTGAAAAGATGGTAACAAATTGCAAGCTTTCGAGACTACTCAGGTCTCTTCATCAGGCAAAGACTAATACAAAATCTGAAGAATCACATATTTATACACAACACAGCACAGAAACAATGCAATAGATAAGACAAGTGACGTAAAGCAGAACTGTCAATATGAGAGATAGAGATGAACATAAATATTGGAACACTTGTAGTGTAGTATATATATAGTATTGCAAAGGGTCACTAGTTGGGGGCATGTCAGGGATCCAGTTAGCGAGTTACAAAATAGTCAGTGCAGTTCAGTGGTAGGACTTTAGGTGGGGGCATTGAGCACAGTAAGTTCAGTGAGAATTGTCAGGACATCAGGGTGTTAATTAGAGAAGGGTCAGTTGGGACAAATTGTGAAGAGATTTCCTCATAGCGGAAGTCAGTCAGGGGTGGACCTTGCTAGAGTACGGACGTCCATCCTTCCCGGGCCTTGGGCAGCCAACACAAGAAGTGTGAAAGGTAGCAGCAACCTCAGTGCAGCCGGTTAAGGAATCACTGTGGGAACATTAGCCAAAATCTGTGGGCTGATGTAGCAGTAGTGCCAGTGGAAGATCCACTGTGGGAACGCTCAGCAGAAGTGTGCGTGCTTGAGCGAAGCAGCGAGTGGGCCACCAGTGAGTATGCGGGCAGGATAACTAGAAGGGGGTAGACGACCTAGTACATGTGTATTTCCGTGACTGAATTGAAGTGTCTCCAGGGAAAGAGATCGAAGTGCCGTTTTCACCGGGCTCCTCATCCCGATTATACTTTGTGGTCCATTCTGGTGTAGTAGAGGAGAAGAAGCAGAGTTGTGGAAAATGTATTGTTGGTACCGTATAAGACGTGCTTATGGAGTCTTGGATGTGCTGTGCCCGGAGGAAAATAAAGCAGAACTGTTTGACGTTGTGCTGGACTCTGATTCTAATTATTCCGTATACTCTGTAACGGGGGAAGAACACCCCAGGAATATAGAAGTAATCGGAGTGAAGAATGCAGCTGTCGCCGGTAAGTCCACCCCTCGGCCAACCCTTTACACCTCCATTGCACCAATCGGCCCCCTCCTACTCTGTTGTCATAATCCCGACTCCTCCCGGTACCGTGTGTGAGAGGTGGAAGTAATGGCCCTGCTCTCAGATGTTCTTCCTCTGCAACCACAGGCGTGCACCTCTAGTCATCACCTCCTTGCGGATCTTCGTGGCATGACTGTTGACGGCAGTCTCTTGGGCCTAGGGCAGAAAGGACTAGGCCTCGTCTCTCGGTGAGCAACGTTTGGTCTCTGGGCTTTAACCATCGTAGGGCACAGGTCCTGGACTTGATCGGCATAATCAGAACTCAGGGTGTTCTCAGCCATCAGATTGCGACCAGCACTTAAGCGACGTGCATATCCGGCCGAGGCCTGTTACACTGGCCTCAGTGCTACCTCTGAGCCCTTCACCCAACTTTCTGGCTCCAATCACACAGCTGTTTGATGCGCAAGTCTTTTATGCTCAGGAACTCTGGGTTACCGGTCACCTGATCAGGTTGAGCACCCGAAGTTGCTCCCCCTGCAAATCTTCTGGTGTCAATTGGTTCCTTCTCATTCCGCCAGGCCAGCAGATGGCAGTCTTTCTCCACTAATGTGACCTTCTGAAAGGACTCTTCAAGGATATCTCTGGGTCCCCTTACAACTGCACAAGCTGAAATGTGCAAAATATAGGATGTGCTAAAAGAAAAATGAAAGCCAAGATAGCTAATATCAGGCAGGTGACTCGCACAGGTGGTAAGCACCGTCCTACTCACTGCGTTCACCACTCTGCTCTCCAGTCAAGGGCTGTCTCACTGTTTCCACATGGCTATAGGGCAGCCAAGCCACTTTCTGCAAGTGTTTAACCCCATCCTACAGAGGTGAGGTCTTCTGACCTATCTCTAAGCAGCATGGGGTTTATTAGGCAGCTCCTCCCACCATGCCTTGCCTGATCTACGATTCTAGTTCAGTTTCTGTCTAGATTCCTTATAAGGTGGTTTCTGGTATTGTCTCTCCCGTTTTCTGACCTAGATTGCCTTCCCATTTATCCCAACTTCTCTGCTCCTGACCTCAGCTATGTATGTATGAACCCATGCTGCCTGCCCTAACCTTGGATTGACCACATATTTGCCCTCTGTCCACCTGTAACTCATATCCATGTCTCTGACCCTCCACTCAGCTGCTGCAGACTTGGGGACTGTCCTGGAGTGGTACCTGGTGACTACCGTCACCCAAGCTTATCCTTACCATTATAGGCTCTAGTGAATACCCGGTAGTCAGATCTACTTCACACTCCATGCTAACCTTTCTTTTGGACCAGACCAATATAGCGTTTATGTTCTCCTTGCTGTCTGGACAAGCACTGGCCTAGGCAAACTCCATTTAGAAGTAAGGTGATCCTGAGACCTGGGAGGTTTCAGGCTCCAATTACTCAGCTGCTTCTTCCCTTTTGTCTCTAAGGCAGAGCAAGGATATTGTGGCTCAGTATGATTTACGCTTCCCTGCTTTGGAGCTGGCTTGGAATGAAGAAGCCTTGGTGGCAACCTTCTGGCAGGGCCGGTCTGTTCATATGTAGGCTGAGTGGGCACACAGAGATCTACCATCCTTGTTGAATGCCCTTATACTCACCTGGCCACTAGGAAAGATCTCCACTTCCATGAGCGAGCCCCGGAACAAGCTTTGGTATCACCTTATGGCAGAAGACCACCCAGACTGGCTCCATACTTCCAGTTCCCTTTGCTGCTGCAAGTCACATCATCAGCCACTGCAGGCTGAGAGGGCCAAACTTTCTGTGCAAGAACAACAGCGGAGGTACACAGAGAACCTATGCATATACTGTGGAGGTATGGACATTTAGTTCGCCAGTGCCCTGGTGAAACCAGGAGATTCTGGCAACGAGATTTGGACGGAGAGATGACCCTAGGTGAGAGTAATTGCTCTCCAAAGCTGTTGACCGAGGATACCCTGGCCTGGAAGGAGAGGTCTCTCTCAACGGCTGCCCATCTGGATTCCAGCTTCGTAGGTAATTTCATCCATGAGGATCTGGTCTGTCGACTTCAGCTCCCTGCGCAACAGCTGTATCACCCCCAAACTATTGTCTCCATTGACGGATAGTTCATAGGAGTGCCTATTTGATTCGTCACACTGCCAGTCATGTTCCGGATTGGAGTCTTGAATGCTTAGGAGATTTCCTTCTATGTGCCATCCATATCTGTGTATTCTGCATTCCTGGGTCTTCCATGGCTGCGTTTACATGCACTGATTATTGACTGGTCCTTCGGTCATGTGCTTCATTGGGGACCATATTGTACTTCCAACTTCCCATCCATTATCGTGCCTTTGCAGATATCTTCTGTGAGAAGAAGGCAGAGGTCTTGCTACCCAAACAGACCTTATGACTGTTGTGGTGTAGTGACACCTGATGCAGCTAGGGGGCGCTGTGTATGGCCCTCGGGATACGCATGGAGACATGTCATGGATGGACGGTATGTATCGCAGAGATGGGTGGCTCTGTGATGGAAGCCTGGATATGTTTGTTCAGCAGATCTACTGCTGAGAGTTGTGCTATGTATTGGGAGGCTTCCAGGTGACTAGGAGAGCTGGGTGGGTCCAGTCACCTACAAACCCACACAAGGGGTATGTGTTTGAATACCTGGGATAAAACCTGTATATAATAGTGTGTTGTGGTAAAGGACCTGTGATGAGGTCATGACCAGGTGACCTAACCATGTGATCCTGACCTCATCTGTGGGTGGGGTTACACCTGTAAAAGCCAGTGCTGTGCTCATGAGAGGAGAATGTGGTGGAGGCTGGGAAATGTCTCTGATGTCTGTCTCAAGGGAGTCTGGCTGAGACGAGTGAAGAGTGTGTCCTGCACAGGGCTGCCTGGAAGGTTCCTGGAAGGTCTGCCGGTGTTGGAAGATTCCTGGAAGCACGTGGTGAGACTTGGAGCTTGGTAGCCAGGGTGTTGGACTGGGGTATAGCACCCGGACAGGACACATGTGTGTGCAGAGCCTGTGACGGTCTCACACTGAGAACCATGCAGTTCTATTGAGTTTGGCTGGAGTCAGCCTGGAAAGGACTGTTTTGTTACAGTGTGTCGGTGCAGCAGAAGCGAGTCCAGACCACCCGGGAATGGCACCTGGCGGTCCCTGCTGGCTTGCAGCCGCTTAGTTAAGCCCGTCCCATGCAAGGGTGAGTCTGGAATCAGTGATTATCCAGGATGGAATGCATTTATGTTTTGTTATGCTTTGTTACCTGATTTAAAGAGACAGTAAAATAGTGATTTTTGGACATGATGCCTGTGTGTTGCCTCATTACTGCGTGCCCAGCCTCAGCCTACCAGAGCGAATCCCTACAATTGGTGCTCGAATGCAGGCATACGCAGTGAGGTCAGGCTGTTTTTTTTGTGGATGTTTTTTTTACTCTGCATAACAAATGTGAAGGTGACAAGCGGCTGGCTGTAACCCGGTGGGGTTGCGAAGGGGACAAGCGGCTGGCTGTGACTCGAGGGGTCACGAAGGTGACAAGCGGCAAGACAGCGCAGCGTGCAGAGTCTGGTGGTAGCAGGAGCTACAGTGACTTGCAGCAAGAGGTTCTGCAGGAGCTGCAGTAACAGCCACAGCAGCTTATGAGCAACATCCGGAGGTGTTGGTGGTTCGTGGCTGCAACGGGAAGGGGCAGTACCCGCACGAGCTGGTGTGGGAATAGGACAGTGTGAATCAGGTCACACAGACTCTTAAAGGGCCAGTAACAGCCCAAAAGAGATAAAACTGCACTGTGGGGGTTGTGCTTAAGAAAACTGTGGGGGAGTCCACAGGGTGTATCCCAGAGTGGGGTGGTGGCCAAAAAGGGGCGGTAACCCACCAGCAGGGATGAGTGATAAAAAGGGGGTGGAGTATCCCAACGGAAAAGGGGAGGCGACATCAGATGGTTGCCAGGGGCAATCGTGTTATGTATGTCCAGTCTGTCATTTGAATTACCCTCCAGGTGAGAGGCTTCGTGGGTGTGACCTGCTAATGAATGGTGAGGAGGAGGTACACGGACTGGTCGATTCAGGAAGCTCGGTGACCCTAGTGAGGACTGCACTCGATAACTTTATAACCACAAGAAAGATCAAAGTCACCTGCATCCATGGGTCCACTAGAGACTATGTAGAGGTCTGTGTGATCCTAGAGACGGACAGGGACGTTAAAAGACATAAGGCCGCTTTAGTTCCAAACTTAGCTTGTCCGGTGGTAATAGGTCGGGACTCTACACTGTTCTCCAGCTTGTGGGAAGGGGGAGTTCCTATACAGCCGCAGAATGGAGGGATCTGTACGGTTGGGGCGAGGTGTATTAGCACAGTAACACCTCCCAAAACTGACAAATCAGACGGTGACCCAGGAGGAAAGGATGCGTCTGCCCGACTTACTGACATGATGTCCTCTGAAATGTATGACAACAGAACCCATGACAATGTGGTAGATAAGACCTCTAGAACGGACACCCAGTTAGAGGGTAACGGGAGGGGCCCCGAGAGTGACTCTTGTACAGACTGTGACTCGACCGCATGGGAAAGCGAGGGCAGTAAGGTGGAGCCGAGTAAAAATGTCCGATCTTCCTCTCGCCGCAGTCGCCGCGGAAAGGCGGGACAGGTTACATCCTCTAAGAAGAGAAATGATGAGGAAAAGTCAGGGTCAGGTACTGGTCAGGTTACTGTCCTTGATAAAGAGGCAATTGAGCACAGAATGGAGGAGCTGGAGAGGGAAGTCTCTAGGCTCAGAGATCATCTGTCCGCGTGTCATAGTATGAACAAGGCCCTATGGAAAGATATGGGGAAGGAAGTCTCTAAGCTCAGAGAGGCCCAAGTGAAGCATCAGCAGGAGCTTCTCCGGAGGGAGGAGGAGTGTCGCTGTTTGGCAGAGGAGCGAGATAAAGTTCTCCGTATGCTCAAGATACAGGAGGAGACTGGTGTCCAGCTCCAGAAATCTACGGGAGAAGAAATCCAGCAGGGGAAGTGCCATGCAGATGGCCACACAAAAGAGATCGAGGTCTTGGAAAACCGTACTAACACTCAGGACGAGGAGGTACAACAGTCTGTCCAAGAAGGTGATGGGTCCGTTTTCAAGTGTGTAATAGAGATACCCGAAGACAGGCGAGAAGTGTGTGCCATTGAGGAGGTGCATGAGGCCTTTAGGAAGGCAGTAGAAGCATGCAGTGTGAACTGGGTGCCAGATATGAAACAGTTGGTCATACTGTCGACTAGGGAAGTCACGATGAAGCGAGTGGCTATCCTGAGGGACATGCACCTACATTGTCTCCGCACGAAACAGGTGATCCTGTTGAGAAATAAAGAAGCCGCTCGACGTCTGGAGCAAGCAAGAAAGGCTCAAAATCAGATTGGCTTGATGGAAGACATCATTCAAGTGCCCAGAGGTCTGGTGAAGAAGGTCATCGGAAGACTCGGGGAAAATAATGCAGGAGATGGTGAATAAGTCCGGTGTGACGAGAGTCAGGATTCCGGCTGATGATGAAGTCCAGGTAGTGGCTAAAGATGGGATGGTTCCGTTCCTCGTTGTCGGATCCCAGGAGAGCCTTGAGAATATCCGGATGCTCCTGGAGTATCGTGTGTCCTACCTGAGAGAAGTAGAGCAGTTACAACTTGAGAGGGACCAGATCAACAGAAACCGGCAGGAAATAGAAAGAAGATGGCCTCCACCTTCAACCCGTGGTATTGAGAGGAGAAGAGGTAGAAGTAGTGATGCCTCAGTTAGCTCAGTGATGAGTGACCTAAGTAGTAGAACCTATAGTGGAAAAAAAGAAAAGGACTCAGACCAGACAGGACGTATGGGTGCACGGGAATTGCGACGCCGTACTGACCGCTGGGGATACGGGTGGTCTGACAGGGGGGCCTCGTCAGCAAAAGAGGTGACAGAGTCGGAGGACAGACGCCTACCAAAGAGATCAGTAGCAGGGTCCGACTTAGAGAGACGGTTTGACTGGCAGAGACGACCGAGAAGGATCTCTGGTCAGGTAACATGTGTCCACCCTCCTAAGGTTGAACAAAGGGGGGAGGTATGTGGTGTAGTGACACCTGATGCAGCTAGGGGGCGCTGTGTATGGCCCTCGGGATATGCATGGAGACATGTCATGGATGGACGGTATGTATCGCAGAGATGGGTGGCTCTGTGATGGAAGCCTGGATATGTTTGTTCAGCAGATCTACTGCTGAGAGTTGTGCTATGTATTGGGAGGCTTCCAGGTGACTAGGAGAGCTGGGTGGGTCCAGTCACCTACAAACCCACACAAGGGGTATGTGTTTGAATACCTGGGATAAAACCTGTATATAATAGTGTGTTGTGGTAAAGGACCTGTGATGAGGTCATGACCAGGTGACCTAACCATGTGATCCTGACCTCATCTGTGGGTGGGGTTACACCTGTAAAAGCCAGTGCTGTGCACATGAGAGGAGAACGTGGTGGAGGCTGGGAAATGTCTCTGATGTCTGTCTCAAGGGAGTCTGGCTGAGACGAGTGAAGAGTGTGTCCTGCACAGGGCTGCCTGGAAGGTTCCTGCAAGGTCTGCCGGTGTTGGAAGATTCCTGGAAGCACGTGGTGAGACTTGGAGCTTGGTAGCCAGGGTGTTGGACTGAGGTATAGCACCCGGACAGGACACATGTGTGTGCAGAGCCTGTGACGGTCTCACACTGAGAACCATGCGGTTCTATTGAGTTTGGCTGGAGTCAGCCTGGAAAGGACTGTTTTGTTACAGTGTGTCGGTGCAGCAGAAGCGAGTCCAGACCACCCGGGAATGGCACCTGGCGGTCCCTGCTGGCTTGCAGCCGCTTAGTTAAGCCCGTCCCATGCAAGGGTGAGTCTGGAATCAGTGATTATCCAGGATGGAATGCATTTATGTTTTGTTATGCTTTGTTACCTGATTTAAAGAGACAGTAAAAATAGTGATTTTTGGACATGATGCCTGTGTGTTGCCTCATTACTGCATGCCCAGCCTCAGCCTACCAGAGCGAATCCCTACACTGTCCTGTCACCTTCTACCTGGTACTTCACTACCCTGGGGCCGGGTGTATCCTCTATCTCTACCTGAGACTCAGGCCATGGCAGAACACATCCAAGAGAACTTAGACAAGGGATTCATCCATGAGTATTCTTCTCCAGTCGCTACCAGCTTCTTTGTGACTAAGAAGCATGGTTTCATATGACCCTGTATAGACTATTGAGGTCTTAACAATATCACTAAAAAGAACAAGTACCCTCTGCCTTTGCTATCTGAGTTATTCGACAGAATCTGGGGAGCTAAGATTTTCACCAAATTGGATGTGCGAGGGGCTTACAACTTGATTCGTATCCATAAGGGCGAGAAAATAGAAAACGCCCTTTAATACACGTAACAGTCACTACGAGTGTGGTGACACAGCATTTAATTTGAATTATCCAGACATATTATTTTAGTAGGTCCAGGGACATGAGCTAGAGTTCATGTGAGAATGACTGTTGACCTTTATTGTCATTGAATTAATGTTCAATGGCTGCCATTTGTTGACTGGCTGCTGATTAGCTATTGTATCTGTCCTAGTATTGCAGTCATAATATTGTTCTACTATCTTCTGGAAACAAAGGCACAATGTTTGAATGTTTGTTAATATGTTGCAGGAAAGATGTATATCTTAGTACCTTGTTAGCCAGTAGATAGAAAAATATTTGGAATTGAGAGTCCTCAGTGGTTGATACCTTTTAATGGCTAACTGAAAAGATGGTAACAAATTGCAAGCTTTCGAGACTACTCAGGTCTCTTCATCAGGCTAGACTAATACAAAATCTGAAGAATCACATATTTATACACAACACAGCACAGAAATAATGCAATAGGTAAGACAAGTGACGTGAAGCAAAATAGTCATTATGGCAGAGGGATGAACATAAATATTGGAACAGTTCATAGATAAGGAGTGTGAAAGTTTTATTGCCCTCTGATTGGGGTCTGGTAATGTTTTGTGATGCTCTCACAGGGTCTTTGGAGTAAATTCCTTAATTGATGTAAAACGTCATAAATCCATGTGACAGGTTCATTCCCGCATTAAGAGTGTCAAAGGTCACCATCAATTTGTATTCGCAACTCTTCTGTGTCTCTGAGATGTGAAACTACCTTTCAGTACAAGTAATTTCATGTCCAACATGCTATTACCAGGGGAACAAAAGTGTTTTGCCACAGGTAGATCCATTCTCTTTTCTCTTATCGTGTGGCGAAGAGAATTCATCCTTGTTCTCAGTTTTTGCCCTGTTTCCCCCATATACAGCCCCCCAGTTGGACATTTCGTACAAATAATTAGGTACACCACATTAGATGTGAAGCAGCTGAAAGTACCTGGTATCTTGTAGTCCTGAGGGGAGTTGGGGATCTTTATCTTGTCCGTGGTCATTATAAATGGACAGGTTTTGCATTTCTTCTGGTTGCAAGGAAAGGTTCCTGCAGCTGTTGGGGAGGACTGGGAACTTCTGACAATGATGTGTTGTGAATGTGTTGGAGATGAGTTCTGAGCAGAAGCTCCCTCTGGTGGTTGCAGACAGTGCTGAACCATTTAGTGAAGATTGACAATCAGGAGTTTCAGACTGGTCCTATATAAGGGAGGTTTCCTCCCATCAGGGTTGCCGGTGATCAATTGTTCTTGTCTAACTGCTGTTGTTCCTGGTTCACTTGGAAGCCTGCTGAGTCTTGCCCCTTCTCTGCTCTCAGATAAGACATTTTCTGTTTTTATTTCTGTGCTTGCTTTTTGCATTTTTTCCTGCACTCTTGTGGAGGTCAGCCAGGTCCACTCCGGGGGGCTTGTGCTCCTCTCAGTTTGTCTGAGCCTCTGTTATTTGTTAATTTGCCTTTTCCAGTTTTTTCAGTGGCTGCGGCTTGGTTACACCAGAGAACTAATTTAGGTGGTAGAGGTCGTGTGATCTCAGGTGTTTTTGTAATTAGTAGAGTTGGTACTTTTTAGGTTTTTTTGGGATAGCAGTAAGTGTCCTTCCTATCCTTTTCTGTCTAGGAAGTTTGGGCCCCAACGTTTGCTCATACTATTTTCTGTCTGTGTTTGTATTTCCTCTTGTCTAACCGCCATTACATGTTTGGGGGCTTCCTTTGTTCTTTGGGGATCTGCTCCAGGGCAGATAGTTTTCCTCTTTCTATCTTTAGGTGTAGTTAGCTTCTCAGGCTGTGACGAGGCGTCTAGGACCAACGTAGGTACGCTCCACGGCTGCCTTTAGTTGTGGTGGTTAGTCAGGGCACTGCAATCCAGTAGATTCCAACCTCTCTGGTGTATTGCTGTTTTTGCCCGCTCTCCTCAGCTACCAAAACATAACAGTGATGCTTCTTAGGTTTGGGGGCTGCCTAAAACACAGTAGTGGGGGGTCTGGAAATATGGATTGTAATCCCCATTAGGGGCAGCACAGTGGCTCAGTGGATAGCACTACAGCCTTGCAGCGCTGGAGTCCTGGGTTCGAATCCCACCTCGGACAACATCTGCAAGGAGTTTGTATGTTCTCCCCGTGTTTGCGTGGGTTTCCTCCGGATACTCCGGTTTCCTCCCACACTCCAAAAAAAGCATACTGATAGGGAATTTAGATTGTGAGCCCCATCGGGGACAGTGACGATAATGTGTGCAAACTGTAAAGTGCTGCGGAATATGTTAGCGCTATATAAAAATAAAGATTATTATTTATTATTATTAATAGGGCATCTTTTTGTAGTAAAGGTTGTAGTTTCCGTGCAGCTCCCCTTAGCATCTCCAGATTTGGATTGTAGGTGACCACCAGAGGCACCCGGTTATTTTCTTCTTTAGTTTTGTAATGTAGCAGGTGATTCCTTGATATTATGATGGCTCTTGTAATTTGGTTTTCAATTGTTCTTGGATGGTAGCCCTGATTTTAAAAGGTCTTTCTAAGGCGACCAAGGTGTTCATCTCTATCCATGGGGTTGGAACATATACGGTTGTATCTGATGGCTTGGCTGTAGACAATAGAGTTTTTTAAGTGTTTTGGATGGAAACTGTCCCATTTAAGGTATGTTGGACGGTCGATTGGCTTCTGATACAGGGATGTCTCTATTTCATTGTTCTTTAGCTTAATGAAAGTCTGAGGAAAACACAGAAAGCACAGAGCAAAAATTACAACAATACTAAAACAAACTACGGACCTCTCTGATTCATAACAAGGAAAAGAAACTACAAAGATTGCGCCTCAATTCAGGACTCTATACAAACAGATACAAAACAAAGCCAAAACCTGACAACCTGGACAACCACTCCATTCCAGACACAAAAGCATCTAACTGTGTCATCAATCTCTCAGATTATAAACCCAACAAGGTGGAGCTGGCCGTGCTTTCTAGAGGACTCTCATTTTGTCCCACTAAGGCCCTGGATAAAACTGAACTCTGCAGTGATATGGAACATTTTTTCAGGAGACTGCGCCTGAGGGAATACTTCAATGATACAGAAGATTTAGATAACACTCGGACTGAAGGAAAAGGGATCCCAACAACCAAGAAGAGGTCAGACTGGACACCTCCTCCTGGACGCAACCCTCATTTGGATAAATATATAGACTCATTCAGATATTTGATAAAATCCACCATCATAGACACCAACAGGAGACAAGCATCCAACAACAGTGCCCAGGAGAGAAAGGCCATACAGTCTCTGAAAGCCAACAAAGAAATCATCATTAAACCTGCTGACAAGGGAGGTGCAATAGTCATGATGAACACATCAGACTATATGAAGGAAGCAAACAGACAACTTACGGACACACGCTACTACAGAAAACTGGAGTCGGACCCTACACAGGACTATTACAAGGAACTAAGCAAGTTGGTATCTTGTCTGCCTGACAAATCCATAAGAGCCGATGACCTGATACCAGAGAGTCCAAGAACAGGGACATTCTACATGCTTCCCAAAATCCACAAAGCTGGGAATCCAGGGAGGCCAATTATTTCATGTGTGGACACCCTTACTGAGCAGGTATCTGGATGGGTAGAGGGCATTCTTAAACCTCTGGTAAAGGATACACCCAGCTACATTCAGGACACAACTGACCTACTGAATAAGCTAGCGGCAATAGGTCCCCTACCAGAAGGAACCGTCCTGGCCACCATGGATGTGGAATCTTTGTACTCTAATATCCCACACCAGGATGGATTAAATGCCTGCAAAGTCTTCATGGAAAACACAGAGAATGATGCTGATTCTGTGGTGAAACTCACAAAATTCATCCTCACCCACAATTACTTTGAATTTGACGACAAGATCTATCTTCAGGAGACTGGCACAGCTATGGGAAGTAAAATGGCTCCACAGTATGCAAATCTCTTCATGGCCAAGCTTGAAAGCGACTTTTTGTCCTCATGTCCCATCAGGCCTCGGACCTACTACCGCTACATTGATGACATTTTAATCATCTGGACGGAGTCTGAGCAACAGCTAAAGACGTTCCATGAACAGTTCAATCAATTTCATCCCACCATCAATTTAACACTCAACTACTCCAGCACTGAAATTAACTTTTTGGACACCATCATTAAGCTAAAGAACAATGAAATAGAGACATCCCTGTATCAGAAGCCAATCGACCGTCCAACATACCTTAAATGGGACAGTTTCCATCCAAAACACATAAAAAACTCTATTGTCTACAGCCAAGCCATCAGATACAACCGTATATGTTCCAACCCCATGGATAGAGATGAACACCTTGGTCGCCTTAGAAAGACCTTTTAAAATCAGGGCTACCATCCAAGAACAATTGAAAACCAAATTTCAAGAGCCACTAGAATATCAAGGAATCACCTGCTACATTACAAAACTAAAGAAGAAAATAACCGGGTGCCTCTAGTGGTCACCTACAATCCAAATCTGGAGATGCTAAGGGGAGCTGCACGGAAACTACAACCTTTACTACAAAAAGATGCCCGATTACAATCCATATTTCCAGACCCCACACAACTGTGTTTTAGGCAGCCCCCAAACCTAAGAAGCATCAATGTCAGAAGTTCCCTGTCCTCCCCAACAGCTGCAGGAACCTTTCCTTGCAACCAGAAGAAATGCAAAACCTGTCCATTTATAATGACCACGGACAAGATAAAGATCCTCAACTCCCATCAGGACTACAAGATACCAGGTACTTTCAGCTGCATCACATCTAATGTGGTGTACCTAATTATTTGTACGAAATGTCCAACTGGGGGTCTGTATGTGGGGGAAACAGGGCAAAAAACTGAGAACAAGGATGAATTCTCATCGCCACAAAATAAGAGAAAAGAGAATGGATCTACCTGTGGCAAAACACTTTTGTTCCCCTGGTCATAGCATGTTGGACATGAAGATTACTTGTACTGAAAGGTAGTTTCACATCTCAGAGACACAGAAGAGTTTGTGAATACAAATTGATGGTGACCTTTGACACTCTTAATGCTGGAATCAACCTGTCACATGGATTTATGACGTATTACATCAATTAAGGAATTTACTCCTAAGACCCTGTGAGAGCATCCCAAAACATTACCAGACCCCAATCAGAGGGCAATAAAACTTTCACACTCCTTATCTATGAACTGTTCTAATATTTATGTTCATCCCTCTGCCATAATGACTATTTTGCTTCACGTCACTTGTCTTACCTATTGCATTATTTCTGTGTTGTGTTGTGTATAAATATGTGATTCTTCAGATTTTGTATTAGTCTAGCCTGATGAAGAGACCTGAGTAGTCTCGAAAGCTTGCAATTTGTTACCATCTTTTCAGTTAGCCATTACAAGGTATCAACCACTGAGGACTCTCAATTCCAAATGTTAATATGTTGATAACCCATTGGTGCCCTGCAATATGAAGCCAAGCTATGCATGTTGTTTGAAACACTACAGCAGTGAGGGATGGCCTCCTTCTACCTTCCACCAAACTGTGGTAGAATGCCTAAATGAAAAGTTGTTACCTATAAAAAGCAAGATCTGCCTGTGTTCAGAGAGACTCTACATTACAGTAGCCGTGGCATTATGGCTCCAAATGAAGAAATACAAGCTGCTTCATTGACCATCACTGAACCCTCAAAGACATTTAGAGAATCCAGGTTGGGACAATCAAGTCATCTGGCCTCGTACATAATGGACTGTCAGCTTCCTAAGTTTGTCATTACCTCCTCACTATGGGGGCCCACCAAAAGCTGGGAGCCATGGTGGGAGTACTCGACCCTAGAAGCTCTAAGCCCAGCGAGTCAGCGGAAGGGTGTGAGACTCTGTATTTTGCACCATCTTTGGTGTTTGCTGGGACTGTTCTATATGCTATTGCGTGTTGGTGACTCAATAAATTATTGCCACACTGTTTTACTCTCACCCTGTGCTGTCTGAGTAGCGTTATGCCCACATTAAAAGGAGAGCGGGCGTTCGGTGGACGATCCCTGGTCCATGCAGTTTTGGCTAGAGGCCGGGGCGCCCACTGACCCCCCCATGTCTCCACAACAAGTATCTCGTAATGCCCTTTCATTGATTTGTTAAAGTCATCTTTCGGGATCTCCTCTACATGTCTCTGGTCATGTATTTGGACTTCATGCTGATTTTCTTTCTTGACCTACTTCCTGTAAGGTTTTCAACTCGCTCAGCTGCTTCAGAGGCAATTAGGAGTCACTTTTATATCAAAAAGTCATCAGGTTTATTACCTCCATAAACCACAAAGCCACATGCATACAAGTCTTCAGTAAGGCTTCTTAAGTTCTCTTCCAAAATAGATACAGGAAAGCTTCTCCCTTCCTACACAGAGACCTCTCTGTAATGTCCCGCTGGCAATGGAAGTCTGTCCACACTGGCAGACTCCCCAACATCTTCAAAA